>JAJONR010006601.1:0-24770 GCA_029582245.1 Solanum etuberosum | reverse complement strand
TCAAACGTTTTAACTTCGTTTTAAGACTTAAGTTTAAAGTTAAGCAAAGAGTAAAGAGTTGAGTTCATTTCTTCAAAGATTATACGGGAACTAAGTATTTCCAAGAGTTTAAAATGTTTTCACATTTGAACAAGAAAGGGAAACACCGAGTTCCAAGAGAGCTTTTAAGCTAAGTTTTGAGTAATTATCTCAAACCAAAGAAAGAGTTTTGTTTTTACAAACACATGAGCTAAGTACATTTTGGGAGTAGTATTGATCACCGATATGGGGACGCGAGTTCATGATAATTCAAGTCTCCATAAACCATGTAGCCATCATGGGTAGTAAAGGATCATACTTTTTGGATGATTCCTTAAGTGCTTTTTAGCATAGACTAGTGGATCCACTTAGTTAAGGCGTTCTATACGACGGCAAAGTATAGGACACTTCTGACAGCGTGGGCAAGATGATGTATCACCACTTAGGCTCATAGTGGTGGTTGTCGGTTAGAGAATCTCCCACAGAAACTATATTACTTTATTATACGAGTACAGTTGAGTTTGTTATTGCATTTCTTTAACGAACTAAGTTATTTTCTACTGTTTTAAAAGCTTTCTGTATATTGCATGTGTTTTATTGCTTTATATTGAGTTAAGTTATTCAGGAGTTGGGTAAAGCCAAGGTAAGTGTTCCTTTCAGATTCTTTTCAAGCTTAAGTTGTGTTTAGCATTCCAACTCGCATACTCGTACATTCAATGTACTGATGCCATTTGGCCTGCATCTTCTTATGATGCAGACACAGGTAACCAGGATCAGCATCCAGCGCATCGTTGATTCTAGTTGAGCTCCAGACTTGTTGGTGAGCCTCCTTGCTTCCGGAGGATCCCTTTTATTGCTTTTAGTAGTTTTAGTTTCATTAGAATGTCGTGGGTCTTGTCCCGACATCCATCTCAGTTGTTTAGAGGCTTTATAGACAGTCATATGTTAGTTTTTGAGTTTTCTATTTCCTGTTGTAATGGCTGAGACTTGAGTTGCCATTTAGGCTAAGTTTAATATTTCTTAAAGACATTTGCATGAGTTATCCTTTGAGACTATTTCTTGTGTTTAAGAATTCCGCTGAGTAAGTAAGCCAGGCCAAGGGTTCGCTTGGGGCCAGTAATGGTTCTCGAGTGCTAATCCCGCCCAGGGTGTAGGCTCGGAGCGTGACAGTTCCATTCAATTGAGTTATGCAAGAAATATTATCTTCATACAATATTTTTGAAATCTTTGTTTTCAAAGAAGACCACATATATAGAATTGCAAAATATGTTAAGTCATTCACCTTAATCATACACACTCTCGGTTGGCTTCATGAATGATTATTATCTCTGTATTATTTGAAGAAGTGGCAATCATTGTTTGTTTCATCAAATGTCACAATATAATTGTACATTCATATGTGAATAAATAGCATGCCTGAGATCAGACTTTATGTAGGTCAGACAAATATTCTTCATCTGCATAATCAATCATTTTTTTATTTGAATGCATTAGAATAAAATAGTCTAATATCAATTATTCCTCTAAGACATCTAAATTATGCTTAGAACATTTTAATATTTTTTTTTTTTGGAGAGGAACTAAATTTTGTCGATAAACTTATTGTCAATAAATATTTTGTAATGATCCTCTAAGTCATTTCCTCTTTATTACGTTATTTTTGGTGTTTAGAGTGTTCCTATAGCGACCACAATCTATTTATGACTTGCTCAGATTAACATTTCAGTCACCTAGTCATCCATTTGGTTTTTATGCAAGTTTTTTTGTATTTTGGAGCTTTTATACTTGAATGGTTGACTTCGATAAAAACTTCAGATAGACGGCCTCAGAATGTAATTATGGTGGTTCCGTTAGTTTCGGAATGTCGAGTTTGGTCTAGAAGGACTTTTGGTGCGGACCATGAAACTTTTGAGCTACCTCATGGATTTTTTCTTAAAATGGATTTTGGGTGTGAGACTCACTTTTTATCGAGACGACCTCCATTGGAAGTTTTTATATCTCTGTTGAGTCTGGAATATAAAATTTGGTGGGATAGCATAGTTTATTTGCGTGCATAGAGTTCCGAACAAATCTCAAGCACCTCATCAGAAAATTTAGGGACTTGATGTTCTAGAGGATACAACATCATCTTGTGTAGGTGAAATCCCTCATGATGGTCACAAAGAAGGCCTCCGCGATTGCAAAGGACAATGTATCTACTCACCGCGGTTGAGTGGCCTACTAATCGCTGTCGCGATGAACATTCTATGTGGGTTGACCTTTTTGGTCAGCGCGATTGTGAGGTTTGACCTCCGCAATCGCGACTTAATTTTGGGTGGTTCACGATCGCGACCCTGGGCGTGGCGATAGCGATGAAGCGCTTCATCTTTTTAGTGAAACCAGTCCTGAATATTTCAGCCATTTTGCAATTTAGTGAAGTCAATTCCTTGATCAATTTAGCTTCAATTGAGCGGATTTTTGTTGCTAATTGCTTGGGCTTTGTGTTGGGAACTTCAAGATTGCTTTGGTGATTCTTTTAGGAGGTAAATTATCGTCACCTACCTTCTTAGTTTTAATTGGTTAAATGTGTTTCTTCATAGCGCATGATCTATTTTAGCTCGTTGTAAGGCTCAATTTTTTTCCCGTTTTAGGGGCACAAGTTCCTGAAGCTATAGGGGATCTATTGACATAGTCAATTTTGAAATTCACAGTGCGGGTCCCACAATACCGTTTTGGCTCAATTTTAGATCTGTCTTCAATTATTATGATTTAGGTATTAAAATGTTTGTACTGCATTGTGATCATTTATTTGTTAGCGTGGATGCGATCTAAGACAGTTCTGAAGGGAAAGCTCTGCTATAACAGATTGGAGTGCGCGCGGTCAGCTTTGACGTAGGATATGATTTACCGATCATTAGATTGAGCTTGTGCTAGTATATTCATATTGATTAGCTAGTCTTGGAATGTGTGTCTTGTTTGAATTATGTTTAATAGTTAGAACACGTGTTATAGCCTTATTTTCGGGTAGTTTCAGAAAATTGAGCATGTCTACTTTAGTTACGTTGATCGTATCATGCCTAGTGGTAGTTGTATTGTTGATTGTATTGATTGGTAGCTTGTTCTTGGCCTTAGTCTAGGCGTAGGCTAGTGTTTGCATTAGACTTGCGATTTGGAGCCTTTATTGCCTTAGAAATTCTCCAACATCGCTTCAGACGACTTAACTCCCTATAGAATGATATAGAAGTCTTTGGTCTGATAGTATGAATCCTTAGCTAGATGACAACTCAGAGCCTGTAACCATTCATACATAACTTCCCTTACGTTTCGACCCTAGTGTGTTCTTTGGCGATTTCAGGCTATATTTGCTTTATTGGATCAGGTTTTGAATTTCTAGCTAGAGTGTAACCTTCTTGATTCTATTGATGATGTCGCTCTACAGTATGTGAAGAAGAGCGTGCGATTTGGAGATATTTAAAATCTATTAGCACGGTATGAAGTTTGTGCACATTTTTACCAGCCGTGGTTTGAGGTCCGTATGCATATCTACTAACCATGGTTTAAGTTCCGGTACATCTCTATTAGTCAAGTTTAAGTCCCGACTTGATGTGTCTACTAGGTTCTTCAGGATGCGTTCACCATGGTTTAAGTTCGGAGATGGTTGTTTTGGTTTTGGAATACTTCTAGTCTTATATATTCTTATCATTTAGCTCTTGTGTATATTCATCGGGCTTATGGGGGTCCATTTGGGTTATTTACTTTCAAATTGCACACGAGTGTACCTTCTGGGCTTATGGGGTGCAATTACGTTATAACTAGCTACTTTACTTTTAAGTTTAGTCTATTTTTAAACTCGTGAGCTTTATAGTTAGTCTTCTGTTATCGTTTTGCTCGTATGACCTCTGGTTGTTGATACCTTCTCACTTTTCATATTGTCTTTTACTTTCAAAGATGAGTCTATCTATAATGCCTATTAGGTACCTGTTGTTTTGGTACTCATGTTACACTCTGTATTTATTTTCTTAATGCAGATTCAAGCTCCAGCTCGCATCGGTGATTCGAGCCTTCTTGGAGCATATCTTCAAAGATAGAGGTTAAGCTAATGACATCCTAGTTCGATTTATCTCCATATGTATATAGTTTTTGACTAGTCATTTGTTGAAATGAACTAGTCGGTCATTTTTTGAAAGTTCCATGAATTTACCATTTTACCCTCCTGTGATTTGACCCCAAGTCTTCTATGTTTGAGTTCGAAAAGTTGGTTTTGAACTTTGAGTTAAAAGTTGAGAATTTGATAAGTTTTGAGTTTGAAAGGCTAAGTTGTTAAGAAACTGATTTTCAGTGTCTTTTGGAGTTTTGAGCGTCGAAATAAAATTCCATCGATTCCATCAACCCCGAAAGGTGAAATCTGATTCGTGAGAGTTGTCCGTTTCAGATTCCAAGTCTTTTTGAGGATTTGTGGTTCTAAGTTGGGAAATTATGGAGTTTTAGCCTTTAGTCAGTATTCGGGGTACAGATGCTCGGATCGGAATTCTGAGAGTTATGTTGGATTCAGGGGATGATTTTAGGCTTAGGTGAGGTCTAGGTTGATTTTTGAGAAGTCCTGAGCTTATTTTAGCCTTTTCGAGTGTTAAGTTAGTTTCTTATAGTTTTCACGGATGTCGGATCAAGAAGACATCAGATTTGTATTTTGACGGTTCCATTGAGTCCTAAACGTCAAGTATAATTTTTTTTCATATGTGGTTTGTGTTCATGGAGTTCCGAACGAATCCCGAGGGTCCTTTTGATGTTTCGACAGTTGGCTGATTTTTTGATGCCGGAGTTCAGTAACCTTCGCTTTTGCGATAGGCCTTCCGCTTATGCAAAGGTGTGATCGGTTAAGCGATGGACGAACTTTGTGGAAGTGTTCTCTTAAGCAAACCAGGGCTCTCTTTAGCGATGGTAGCTTAAGCGAAGCTTGGTTCTCAAAAGTGAGACCCCCCAGTTTTTGCGAGGTTCGCTTAAGCCAACCTATTGTCGCTTAAGCGACATTAGAGAGGGTTTTGCTGCCATTTTCAGGGCTTAAGTCCCATTTTATCATTTTTGAGTTTTGGGAACTTTGGGATGGCGATTTGAACCAGATTTTCCAGAGAAATATTTTGTGTAACGATTCTTAACTCTAAATCTTCAATTACCCGTTATTATTTATGGATTTATGTGTTCAAATCAAGCTTTTGAATTGAGAATTTAGAGTTATCTTCACGATCCCAAGAACTTAGTAAAATGGTGATTTTGAAGTGGTTTTAATCCTTTTTTTCGTAACGGTTTTCTCTAATGAGTTCCTATAGCCTTAAACATCATTTTAAGTATTGTTTTCCTGATTCAAACCTCCATTTTGAAATTGGGTTTTGAGTTATTTGACCCATTTCTCTATATAATTGATGTGGAAATTTTTGTTTTGCGATGAATGATTGTAAATACTTGATTATTATAGGCTGTGTGGCTTTGGAAGTGATTCGGAAGGGGAAAACTCAAGCTTCAGATTGATAGGTTGATTGATTTAAGGAAAGTGTCTTCCTAACCCTTGTATTCTAGTAGAATTTAGGTACTTCCTTCGTTGCTCATGTGTTGGGAGTAATGGGGATGAGGTGAAGAGTTTAATTGTCCATTTGTTACATCTACATGAATAAAAGGGGGTTGAATTGAAAAAGGCTATGTGATGAAGTTTGATGATGTGAATTGCCTTGTTGTGACCCTTGTTGATTGATTGATAAAATGCTTGAAAACATGAATGTGGACTTGAATTACGTGAAGTGTTATCTCATCCGTGTGGTGTGATATTACTTGTATGCATAGATTGTGAACACCGTGATGAGACGTGTGATAAATTGTGATGTTGAGATCATTTTCGGCAAGTGTTTATAAAGCCGTTGGGAAATTGTTCTCTCTAGTGACATAAAGCTCATGGGAAATGATTCTGGCTAGTGATATTGTGCCGATGGGAAATGATTTCGGCAAGAGATTGGTTATTTTGACTAGATGCATTCGATGCTTATGCGTGACTTGCTTGATACTTGAGATTGATGTACTTATTTCGTGTGACTGAACTACTTGACTTTGAGATTGACATACTTGACTCATTCTTGACTCATTTGATTGTTGAATTATCAAGATTGAACTGTGAATATTTGCCTTCTGAGCCGTGTATTGTAGATTTGTTAGGTTGGGCTAATTTCTGTGCAGGATGTAGTTTGAGGAGGTTCGGTCGGAGTGTAAGGGGTATTTGATTTCTAGCTAGTTGCTTTGTTTAGTAGTCTACTTGTTGGGTAACGTGTTGTTGGTACTCACCCCTTGCTTCTACACTTGTGTAGGTTCTGAACCCGGACCCGCGTGATCTCTTTCTCCTTCTTCTGATTTCAAGGCTTGTCAAGGAATTGAAGAGGTAGTTGTTTGTCACTTCGGCGGGTCCTCTATCTTCCTTTTGTTTTACTTTGTTCTATTTTAGAAACAAATATGGAGACTTGTACTTATTTCTAATTCCTCACTTTATGTATTTAGTGGCTTGTACACTTGACAACCATGTTTTGCGGTATTCTTTAGAATGAATAAGTTTTTCGCCTTTGTCTTGTTCTTGCTTTACTATTTCCATATTTATTTTGTTTTTGTTGGGTTGAAGCTGACTTTTCTTGGTGGGAAAGGACAAGTGTCATCACGTCCATTTTTTAGTTGTGACAAATACTATCAGAGCCCCAGGTCCATAGGTCTCACGTGTATACAAGCCAAGTCTAAGTAGAGTCTTGATGAACGGTATATAGACGTCTGTACTTATCTTCAAGAGGCTACAAAGATTGGTAGAAAACTTCCTTTTATTCATACTTTCTTATTGTGCATGGTTACCTTCGCTAGTGCTGAGTTGCCGCGTGTTATTTTGACAGATGTCGAGGACCAGAGCTTCTGTTTCCATTAGTAGAGGGGAGTCAGTCCCTGAGGCTGTTGTTAAGACCCCAGTTAGGGGTAGCGATAGGGCCCAAGCTAGAGGTCGTGCTCGTGGAGTAGCACCGACTAGAAGTCGTTCCCGTGGAGTGGCACCCACCAGAGGTCGATCTAGAGAGGTTTCTCCCTGAGCCACAGGTTGAGGTTGTGGAGGACCAGGTTCCTCCCGAGTTTGGAGCTGCTTTGTTTTAGGAGACTTTGTTGAGGATGCTTGGTGTGTTAGAGAACTTTTCTCTGAGTAGTGCTACAAGTACACCACATGGTTCTCAGACTGGGTTAGGAGGGCAAACTCCGGGTAAACAGGATCAAATGGGTCATCTACCAGTGGTTCCAGCACCGGTTGTGGGTATTCAAATTTCTCTTGAGGTTATTCTGACGATAGTTGAGCAACAGTGCTATGAGAGGTTTCAAAAGATGAAACCACCCCAGTTTCAGGGTGGTAAGAGTGAGGATGCTCATGAGTTATTGACTTTGTGCCATGAAATTCTTAAGGCTGCAGGTATGGTGGATGCTCGTGGCGTCCGATTTGTTGCACTTCAGTTTCGTGGTCGCGCCAGGGAATGTTGGATGACTTTTGGGAGGTCTAGGCCAGTTGAATTTGCTCCAGTAGGGTGGAATGTGTTCACTAGTGCCTTCCAGGACTGCTTCATTGAAGCTTGAGAGAGGAGAGTCGTTTAAGGTTTGAGAGTTTGACTCAGGGAAGTTTATCTGTGATCAAGTATGAGGCCCGTTTCTGTGAATTTTCTAGGCATGCTATGACTATTGTTCTGGATGAGGCAGAGAGAGTTTACAGGTTTGTGAGAGGGTTGACGTTCTCCGTCAGGTCATACGTGTTCACAACAGCCAGAGAGGGGGCTTCCTTCCAGTCCATTTTGAGCACCGCCAAAGAGGTGAAGTTGATGGTTTTAGAGGGGTTTGGGGAGTCCAAGAAGGCCTGTTCTTCTGGTCAGTTTTATGGTTCCTCATCTAGAGGCAGAGGTTCGCATAGAGGTAGTACATCTTTTCAGCGTTGTGGACCGGTTCATACTTCTATGCCAGCAGTAGAGAGTGGGCAGTCAACTCGAGGATCTTACGGTTCTGGTCGAGGTGTCCATAATAGTTCATCTAGTTCGCAACAACACTTATCTGTGACAAGATATTGTTATACTTGTAGGGATCCAGGCCACATGATGCGACAGTGTCCTCTACAGACTCAATCAGGACCTCAGAGTTCTTATTCAGCTGCTCTTGCTAGAGATTCATTACCTTCGACCGGGGGTTGAGGTAGAGTTCAGTCCGGTAGAGATGGCAGGACTACTGGTAGAGGTACTTCATCTTCGTAGGGTGGAGGTAGAGTGTCTACTTAAACTGCAGGTAGCTGAGATGGATAGTGTTATGCTTATCCAGGGAGGCCTGAGGCTGAGATTTATGATGTGGTGATCACAGGTATTGTCCCAGTTTTCCATCGACCTGCATCTGTATTGCTTGATCTCGGGTCTACTTTCTCATATGTGTCTACCTATTTTACTATTGGGTTTGATATGTTGTCTGATTGCATGTCTGTGCCTATTCATGTTTCTACACCAGTGGAATCCTTAGTGGTGGATCGAGTGTATAGATCCATTTTTTTTCTTTGACCGGGTATGATACTTGGGTAGACTTGATCATTTTGGGAATGGTAGACTTTGATATTATCTTGGATATGGATTGGCTCTCTCTGCATCATGCTTTTCTTTATTGTTATGCTAAGACTGTGACCTTAATGATTTCAGGTGTCCGGAGAGTTGAGTGGGTGGGTGCTAGTGTTTCCTACCCTAGCAAAGTTGTCTCATTTATTAGAGCTGAGAGATTGCTTGATAGAGGGTGTTTGTCCTACTTGGTTTACATTCGGGATACTAGTGTTGAGCCATCTCCCAAGGATTTTGAACCCATGGTTCGAGAGTTTGTAGATGTGTTTCCTAGTGATCTTCTAGGTCTGCCGTCGGATAGGGATATTGATTTTACTATTGACTTGTATTCAGGCACCAAGTCCATCTCTATTCCTCCTTATCGTATGGCTCCAGCTGAATTAAAGGAATTGAAGGACTAGTTACAGGATTTGTTTAGTAAGGGATTTATTCTCCCTAGTGTTTATCCATGGGGTGCTCCTGTGTTGTTTGTGAGGAAGAAGGATGGATCCTTGAGGATGTGTATTGATTATCGATAGTCGAACAATGTGACAGTGAAGAACAAGTATCCTCTTCCTCGCATTGATGATTTGTTTGATCAGCTTCAGGGTGCATCTGTGTTCTCTAAGATTGATTTGAGATCTGATTATCATCAGCTGAAGATTAGGGCTTCGGATATCCCTAAGACAACTTTTAGTACTCGTTATGGGCACTATGAGTTTCTTGTGATGTCATTTGGTTTGACTAACGCCCCTAAAATGTTCATGGAGTTGGTGAACGGGGTGTTCCAACCTTATCTGAATTCCTTTGTGATAGTGTTCATTGGTGATATCTTGGTGTATTCCAAGAACGAGGTAGAGCACGATCAATATTTGAGGATTATACTGTAGAAATTTAGGGAAGAGAAGTTTTATGCCAAGTTCTCAAAGTGTGAGTTTTGGCTCGATTTTGTGGAATTTTTGGGACACGTGGTATCCAATGAGGGTATTCGGATAGATACATCCAAGATTGAGGCAGTAAGGGGTTGGACCAGGCCTACATCGGTTACTGAGATCTGGAGTTTTGTGGGACTTGCGGGCTATTACCAATGATTTGTTCAGAGCTTCTCTACCATATCAGCTCATTTGACTAGGTTAACTCGATAGAGTGTGATCTTTCAGTGGTCTGATGAGTGTGAGGAGAACTTTCAAAAGCTCAAGACCTTGTTGACTTCGGCTCTTATTTTGACTCTACCTGAGGAGGGTGTTGACTTCACCATTTATTGCGACACTTCTGGAGTCGGATTAGGTGGTGTTCTTATGTAGAAGGGTAAGGTTATCTCATATGCCTCCAGACAGTTGAATACCCATGAGAAGAATTATCGTACCCATGATTTGGAGTTGGCAGTTGTAGTGTTTGTGTTTAAGTTATGGAGAAATTATCTATATGGGGTTCATTGTGAGCTTTTCACAGATCATTGGAGCCTTCAGTAGATCTTCAGTCAGCAGGATCTATACTTGAGAGAACACTGGTGGCTTGAGCTACTGAAGGATTATGACATCACCATCTTGTATCATCCAGGAAAGGCCAATGGGGTGACCGATGCTTTGAGTAGGAAGACTTCTAGCATGGGAATTCTTGTCGCTATTAGTATAGAAGGGAGAGCTTTGGATTGAGTTTTTCATAGGTTAGCCAACATTCTCTTCCGGTTACAGATTTCTGAGGAGTCGGGTGGATTGATTGCTTTTATTGAGGCTCATTCTTTCTTAGTTGAGTGGATCATGAATGTCAGTTTGATGGCGAGAAGATATGTCTCATTCGAGACATGGTGATGAGAGTGGAAGCCAGGGAGGTTGTCCTTGATTCTGATGGTGTCTTGCAGATTGGAGGTAGAATTTGTGTGCCCAAGGTGGGCAAGTTGACTAGATTGATTCTTGAAAAGGCCCATTGTTCCCGGTATTTTATCCTTCCGGGTGCGGCAAAGATGTACCATGATCTAAGCCAGCACTATTGGTGGTGTGGTATGAAGAGAGATATTGCAGACTTTGTTTTGAGGTGTTTAACTTGCCAACAGGTTAAGTGTGAGCACCAACGACCTAGAGGTATATCTTAGAGGATGCCTATTCCTACTTGGAAGTGGGAGCAGATCACTATGGACTTCGTTGTGGGACTACCTACCACCGAGGGTGGTTATGATTCCATTTGGGTGGTTGTTGATAGGTTGACCAAGTCCGTCCATTTTATCCCAGTCTGGGTGAAGTATACAGTGAAGAAGTTAGCCGAAATTTATATCAGTCAGATTGTGTGATTACATGGAGTCCCGATTTCTATTGTCTCTAATCGAGGTTCGTTGTTTACTTCCCATTATTGGAAGGCATTGTAGCATGGTTTGGGTACTTGATTAGATAAGAGTACAACTTTTCATCCTTATACAGATGGTCAGTTCGAGCGAACGATTCAGGTGTTAGAGGATATGCTCCGAGCTTGTGTGATTGATTTTGGTGCTAGATGGGATCAACATTTGCCCTTAGCAGAGTTTTCCTATAACAACAATTATCATTTATAGTATTCAGATGACCCCTTTCGAGGCGATATATGGCAGACGGTGTAGATCTCTGATCGGATGGTTTGATTCAGCTGAGATGGATTTATTAGAGACAGACTTCCTTAGAGATGATGTGGCACAGGTTCGTATAATATAGGGTAGACTGTTGACAACTCAGAGTCGACAGAAGAGTTATGCGGATTGGAGAGTTCGAGCCCTAGTTTTCATGGATGGTGATCATGTTTTGCTGTGAGTGTCAACAATGAAGGGTTTGATGAGGTTTGGAAAGGAGGGAAAGCTTAGCCCTAAATTCATTGGACCCTTTGAGATTTTGAGTCGTGGGGGAGAGGTGGCCTATAAGTTGGCCTTGCCACTAGTTTGTCAGTTGTGCATCCTGTGTTTCATGTTTCCATGCTTTGGAAATACGTGTCGAATGGGTCCCATGTACTTTTCCTTGATTCAGTTGAGTTGGGTCTAGACTTATCTTTTGAGGAGGAGTCTATAGCCATTTTGGATAGGCATGTACGAAACCTTAGGACCAAGGCAATCGCTTTAGTGAAGGTGCAGTGGAAGCATCGTTTAGTTGGTGAGGCGACTTGGGAGATAGAGTCGGATATACGTGCCAGATATCCTCTACTTTTCGAAGCTCCAGGTACTTTCTTTTGCTTTTATGTTCGAGGACAAACATGGTTTTTAGTGGTAGCTAATATAATGACACGGTCAGTCATTTTTGAAAAGTTTCATGAATTTACCATTTTGCTCTCCCGTGATTCGACCCCGAGTCTTTTATGCTTGTGTTCGAAAAGTTGGTTTTCAACTTTGAGTTAAAAGTTGAGAATTTGATAAGTTTTGAGTTTGAAAGGCTAAGCTGTTAAGAAAGTTGTTTTTGGTGTCTTTTAGAGTTTCGAGTGTTAGAATGGAATTATGTCGATTCCATCAGTCCTGAAAGGTGAAATATAATTTGTGAGAGTTGTCGGTTTCTGATTCTGAGACTTTTTAAGGATTTGAGGTCCTAAGTTGTGAAATTGTGGAATTTTAGCCCTTGGGTTGACTTTGGTCAACATTCGGGGTTCAGATGGTCGGATAGAAATTTTGAGAGTTCTGTTGAATTCGGGGGATGATTTTAGGCCTAGGTGAGGTCTTGGTTGAATTTTGAGAGGTCTCGAGCTTGTTTTGGCCTTTTTGGGCGTTAAGTTAAAATCTTGTGGTTTTCACAAATGTCATGTCAAGGAGAACTCAGATTCATGTTTTGACGGTTCCATTGTGTTCGGAACGTCAAGTAAAAGTATTTTGCATATGTGGCTTGTGTTCACGGGGTTCCGAACAAATTCTGAAGGTCTTTTCGATGTTCTGAGAGTTGGTTGATTTTTCTGGTGCCTGAGTTCTGTAACCTTTGCTTTTGCGATAGGCCTTCCTCTTAAGCGAGCTTAACTTAAGAAAAGGTGTGATCGCTTAAGCGAAGGCCGACCTTTGTGGAAGGGTTCACTTAATCGAACCAGGGCTTGCTTTAGCGATGGTCACTTAAGCGAAGCCTAGTTTCCAAAAGCGAGACCCCCAATTTTTGCGGGGTTAGGTCGCTTAAGCGACAATAGAGAGGGTTTTCACTGTCATTTTCGGGGTTTAAGCCTTATTTCACCATTTTTTAGTTTTGGAAGATTTGGGGTGGCGATTTGAACCAGATTTTCTAGGGAAATCTTTTGTGTAACGATTCGTAACTTTAAATTTTCAATTAGCCATTATTTTTTATGGATTTATGTGTTCAAATCAAGCTTTTGAAGTGACAAATTTGGGTTTATCTTCAAGAACCCAAGAACTTAGTAAAATGGTGATTTGGAAGTGGTTTTGATCCCTTTTTCGAAACGGTTTTCTCTAATGAGTTTCTAAAGCCTTAAACATCATTTTCAATTATTGTTTTCTGTATTCAAACTTCCATTTTAAAATTGGGTTTTGATTTATTTGACCCATTTCTCTATATAAAATTGATATGGGAATTATTATTTCCAATGAGTGATTGTAAATACTTGATTATTATAGATTGTGTGGCTTTGAAACTGATTCGGAAGGGGAAAACTCAAGCTTCAGATTGATTGGTTGATTGATTTAAGGAAAGTTGCTTCCTCACCCTTGTATTCTAGTATAATTCGTATACATCCTTCGTTGCTCGTCTGTTGGGAGTAATGGGGATGAGATGAAGAGTTTAATTGGCCACTTGTTATATCTAAATGAATAAAAGGAGTTTGAATTGAAAAGGCTATGTGATGAACATGCTGATGTTAATTGCCTTGTTGTGACCCTTGTCGATTGATTAATAAAATGTTTGAAAGCATGAATGCGGACTTGAACTGCGTGAATTGTTGTCTCTTCCGTATGGTGCGATATTGCTTGTATGCATAGATTGTGAACACCGTGATGAGACGTGTGATGAATTGTGATGGTGAGGTCATTTTCGACAAGTATTTATAAAGCCGATGAGAAATGGTTCCGATTAGTGATATTATATAAATGTGATGGGAAATGGTTCTGACTAGTGATATAAAGCCAATGGAAAATGGTTATGGCTAGTGATATAAAGCCGATGGGAAATGGTTCCGGCTAGTGATATAAAGTCGATGAGAAATGGTTCCGGCTAGTGATATTGAGTTGATGAGAAATGGTTCTGGCAAGAGATTGGTTATTGTGACTTGATGCATTTGATGCTTATGCGTGACTTGCTTGATACTTGAGATTGATGTACTTGTTGCGTGTGATGACTGAACTACTTGACTTTGAGATTGACTTACTTAACTCATTTGATTAATGAATTGTGAATATTGGGCCTTGTGAGATGAATATCGTAGAACTGTTAGGTTGGGCTGATTTTTGTGCAAGTTATAGTTTGAGGAGGTTCGGTTGGAGTGTAAGGGGTACTCGATTTCTAGCTAGTTGCTTTGTTTAGTAGGCTGCTTGCAGGGTACCGTGTTATTGGTACTCATCCATTCCTTTTACACTTGTGTAGGTTTCGAGCCCAGACCCGTGTGATCTCTTTCTCCTTCTTCTGATTTCGAGGCCTGTCAAGGATTTGAAGAGGTAGTTGCTTGTCACTTTGGTGGGCCCTCTATCTTCCTTTTTCTTTCACTTTGTTCTATTTGAGAAACAAAGACTGAGACTTGTACTTAATTCTAAATCTGAACTTTATGTATTAGTGGCTTGTACATGTGATAACTAGGTTTTTGGTATTGTTTAGAATGAATAAGTTTTCCGCCTTTGTCTTGTTCTTGCTTTACTATTTTCCGTATTTCTTTCGTTTTCATTGGGTTGAGGCTGAATTGTCTTGGTGGAAAAGTACAAGTGTCATCACGTCCATTTTGGGTCGTGACATTTGTATTCGAGACAAGTCTGTAATTATTGGTCCACTTTTGGAACTTGTACTCACATAGTAGCTTTGTACTATTGTCCATCAGATTGTGAGATTGGATCTTGTACTCATGCTTTGTATATATTATTAGTATTTCTCATTTCTGTTGTGTTTCTTGTATGTAACTTTAAATTAATCATTGGTTATTGTTTCTGTCCAATACGCTTGTTACTTGTCGTTGCAAGATACAAATTGACTTATCTACTGATGGATTATGGTAGGTGTCATCATGACTCAGGGTTATCATATCGTGACATATATAATCAGAAATTATTGGCATGGTACATTAAAGTTCTGATAGCACTAATATATGAAGTTTCATCACCAAGAAGCTTCTCATCCCCTTTTAAGGTCAGAATGGATCTTTATTTATGCCAAACAATCTTACAATCGATGGATACTCAATGAATGTAATTTATTTATGTAAAATCATTTTAAAACCTTTTCAGTGTATATTAATTGATGGAAAAATATGGCATGTATCAAATGCTCAATCTGCAAGGAAAGACAAAACAGATCTTTCATTTCATTTTCTTTCTTCAATCACATAATAGCTTTTGAAAACTCTTTAAGAGTGTCAATGTTGTTCAAGTCATCAAATATACATATATTATAATAAATTCATATTTCAAACTTTTTATAAAAATACAAGAACAAATTGATTATTTTTGTATCTTTTTTTTAGCAAATATTTGCTAAGCCGATTGTACCACATTCGTCTTGATTGTTTCAATCCATATAGGAATTTCTTAAGTTTTATTGAACATGTTTTTTATGAACTTTTATATGCTCTAGGAACTTTGAATGTTTCAGGAATTTTCATAAAATTATCATGGTTCAATAAGTCATATAAATAGTGTCACGCCCCAAACCTATACCCCGGACATGACTGGCACTCGAGAACCATTGCTGACCCCAAGAGAACCCTTGGCCTGGCTTACTTACTCAGTGGAAGTCTTAAACACAAGAAATAGTCTCAAAGGATAACTCATGCAAATGTCTTTAAGAAATATTAAACTTAGTCAAAGTGGCAACTCAAGTCTCAACCATTAAAACATGAAATAGAAAGCTCAAGAACTAACATCTGGCTGTCTATGAAGCCTCTAAACAACTGAGATGGATGTCGGGACAAGACCCACGACATCTTAATGAAACTAAAACTATAAAAAGCAATAAAAGGGATCCTCCGGAAGCAAGGAGGCTCACCAAAAAGTCTGGAGCTCAACTAGAATCAACGATGCGCTGGATGCTGATCCTGGTTACCTGTGCCTGCATCATAAGAAGATGCAGGCCAAATGGCATCAGTACGAGTATGCGAGGGGAATTCTAAAACAAGACATAAGCTTGAAAGGAACTGAAGAAATTACCTGGCTCAACTCAACTCAACTGAACTCATTTCAATATAAAGCAATAAAGTAAGTGCAGTATAAAGAAAAGCTTTTAAAATATGGAGGTCAACTCTGTGTATTTAAAAATACAATATTACTCTGTGTGTATGCAAACATACGATATAAACTCTGAATTGTATATAAAAATACAAACAAACTGTGTATGTAAGAATACAATACTTCTGTGGGAGTTTCTCTAACCGACAACCATCACGTAAGAGCTATTGTGATGATACAACATTTTAACTCACGCTGCCATGGCCATCCTATACCTTGCCGAGGGTATAGAACCTGACTACTAAGTGGATCCACTAGTCTATGCTAAAAATTACTAAGGAATCATCTAAGAAGTATGACTCTTTTCTACCCATGATGGCTACATGGTTTATGGGGGTTTGGAGTTGTCTGAACTCTCCCCCATATCGGTGCTCAGTTCTACTCCCAAAATATGATACTAGCTCTTATTTAAAAAAAAACATACTTCTTTCTGTGATTTGAGATAATTGCTCAAAAGCTTAGCTCAAGGGCTATCTAGGAAATCAAAGTTTCCTCTCTTGCTTAATTGTGAAAGCATTTACTCTTTTGAAAACTAGCTCAAAGGCTCTTTGGAAATCAAGGTTTCCTTTTCTTGTTCAAATGTGAAAACGTTTTAAAACTCTTTGGGAATACATAGTCCCCATATACTCTTTAAAGAAATGAACTTCAACTTTTACTCTTTACTCAACTTGAACTTTAAGTCTTAAAACAAAGTTAAAACATTTGGAAAAGACTTTTGGAAATCTCTAAGAACTTCTCTTGACTTGACTCTTACTTCTCTTGACTTTGATCTTAATTTTACTTGAATTTAATTATGGATTCAACGTTCATGATCTCATGTTTATGGATGATTTCATGATGTTTAGACGTACCTTAGAGTGTTAAAATCAACTAGAAAACATAGGTACGTTGCTAAGGAACTAGTATGGAAAAATGGGGGAAGAATGGAAAGAACTGGCGTCCCTGGCGCTCTGAGCGACGTAGGGCGCCAGCCCTTGAACTTCTGGGACTGGGTTGGGGCGCGCTGGCTGGCTCGGCGCTCCAGAGCCCAAATTTCAGGGCCTTTGTTGAGGCGCACTGGCTGGGGCGGCACCCCAGGCCCCTGCCTAGGTGACCTCCGACTTTTTTTGCTCGTTTTTCAACTCTAAACCCTCTAGTTCAACTTGGTTCTTTCCCCAAACACTTAGATTCGACTACATGGCCAAAATATGTAAGAATCTACTCCGAACAAAACCTAAATTACATGAATCAAACTCAAGAACTTCTCAACTACTCATCAATCAAGATTCTAACGAAACTTTCAACAATATTCATCAAGAACTCAATTTCTCTAATCTCAAGAACGAAAATACGCTGAAATAAATCATGATTGGCTCGTGGGTGAGCTAACCCAATGCTATGTGATCTCACATACCTCGTAGGGATCACCCTTTGATGAAATCCACAAGCGATTCTTGAAGATCTTAATGATTCTTACTCCTTCTCCTCTTTTCTCCTCTTCTTCTCTCTTCTCTCAAAACCCTAACTAGTTTTGGTAAGAGCGTAAACTGATCTAATTCTGATTAGACCCTAACTTAATTACCAAAAACGAAATAAAACAATTGGGTAAGGAAAAGACTAAAACGCCCTTCTAAAATCTGGTTTAGACTTTCTTTATTTGAACAATCCAACTTCAAATGGGCATATCTCACTCATACGAACTTGGAATCGCGCAAACTCAGCGGCGTTGGAAAGATAATTCCGAGATCTTCCCTATGGTATCTAGAAGCACACCTAAATAATCCTAAGTTAGGAGTTATGGTCGTTTGAATTTGACCAAAAACTCAAACGTAACCAATTTTCCAGATTTTTCTAATTTTAGCTCTTTCTTGTTCTTTCAAATAGCGAGATGTTACAATATCTCCCCATTGGGAACATTCGTCCTCGAATGAGATTACTCTTAGTAGGCTAAGGGCGTAATATCTAACATTCAGCTCAAACACCCAACAAGCAATGCAAATACAACATGCCAACTTATAAATTAAAGAGTACTAAGAATAGAATTAGTACCTTGATCTGAAATTTCTCTGGATTCGAAGAGATGTGGATATCTCTTCGTCATATCCTCCTCAGCTTCCTAAGTAGCTTCCTCAACAAACTGATTCCTCCAAAGAACTTTGATTGATGCTACTTCTTTAGTCCTCAACTTGCGAACTTGGCGATCTAGAATCTGAATCGGGATCTCCTCATAAGACAAGCTATCCTTGATACCAATATCTTCAGTTGGTATTATAAGTGAAGGATCTCCCATGAACTTTTTCAACATGGAAACATGAAATACCGGATGAACCGCTGGTAACTCTTGTGGTAGCTCCAACTCATAAGCTACATTACCAATCCTCTTGGATATCCAGTAAGGGCCAATATACCGGGGACTAAGTTTCCCCTTCTTACCAAACCTCATAACACCCTTCATGGGTGAAACTTTCAAGTAGACCCAATCATCTACTTCAAATTCTAGGTCTCTTCTCCTAAAATCTGTATAAGATTTCTGACGACTCTGCGCTGTCTTCAATCTCTCTTGAATAACCTTTACTTTCTCCATAGCTTGATGAACTAAGTCTGGTCCTATCAATCTCGCTTCACCAACTTCAAACCATCCAATAGGATATCTGCATCTTCTCCAATAAAGAGCTTCATAAGGAGTCATTTGGATGCTAGAGTGGTAACTATTGTTGTAGGCGAACTCAATAAGAGGCAGGTGATTATCCCAATTACCCTTGAAATCAATCACGCAAGCTCTCAACATATCCTCTAAGGTATGGATAGTGCGCTCTGCTTGACCATCTGTCTGAGGATGAAAAGCAGTACTCAAGTTCACCTTTGAACCCAAGCTTTTTTGGAATGAATTCCAAAACTGCGCAGTAAATTACGCACCTCTGTCTAAAATAATCGAGACTGGCACCCCATGGAGTCTAACTACCTCTTGAATATACAACTTAGCATAATCTTCTGCTGAACGGGTAGTCTTCACTGGCAAAAAGTGGGCTGATTTGGTCATTCGATCAACAATCACCCAAATAGAATCATGTTGCTTGCGAGACCTTGGTAAACCTTTGATGAAATCCATATTAATCATCTCCCACTTCCATTCCGGAAGTTCTATATTTTGAGCCATACCACCGGGCTTTTGGTGCTCTACTTTAACTTGCTGGCAATTGGGACACTTAGCAACAAATTCTGCAATACCCTTCTTCATACTACTCCACCAATAGACTTCTCTCAAGTCACGGTACATCTTTGTGGAACCTGGATGGATAGAATATCTGGAGATATGCGCTTCCTCCATGATCCTCTCTTGGAGTTCATCCACCCTTGGTACACACAACCTACCTTGATACCTCAATACACCATCTCCCCCTTGTTCAAAAGCCAATACTTTTTGCTTATAAACATTTGCCTTTAATTCATGCAAAACAGGATCTTGGTCTTGCTTCTCTTTTACTTCTGACACTAATGATGATTCAGCCCCATTCATCACCACTACTCCTCCTTCCGTGGAATCCATTAGTCGAACTCATAATCATGTAAGTCTATGCACATCTTTTGCTAACTCTTTCTTATCTTTCTCAAAATGGGCAGTACTACCCATAGACAATCTACTCAAAGCATCATCAACAACATTAGCCTTACCTGGGTGATAAAGAATACTCATGTCATAATCTTTGAGTAACTCTAACCACCTTCTTTGTCGGAGATTAAGCTCTTTCTGACTAAACACATACTGAAGACTCTTGTGATCAGTGAATACATTAACATGAACACCATAAAGATAGTGACGCCATATTTTCAAAGCAAATACTACGGCAGCCAACTCTAAGTCATGGGTTGGGTAGTTTCTCTCATGAATTTTCAACTGTCTGGAGGCATAAGCTATAACTTTGCCATTCTGCATTAACACACAACCCAATCCAACTCTGGACGCATCACAATATACAACAAAGCCTTGCGTACCTTCTGGTAAGGTCAATACTGGAGGCAGTAGTCAACCTCCTTTTCAATTCCTGAAAGCTTTTCTCACAAGCTTCAGACCATTGAAACTTCACTGTTTTCTGAGTCAACTTGGTCAAAGGGGATGAAATAGATGAGAACCCCTCTACGAACCTTCTATAATATCTGGCCAAACCCAAGAAACTCCTAATATCAATTAGAGATGTGGGTCTAGGCGAATTTTGCACTACTTCTATTTTATGGGTATCAACTCTAATTCCATCACCAGAAACTATGTGGCCCAAGAATACCACAGACTCAAGCTAAAACTCATATTTAGAGAACTTAGCATATAACTTTTTATCCTTTAGAGTTTGGAGAACTACTCCGACATGACTAGCATGATCTTTCTCATTCCTCGAATAGAGTTAGTATGTCATCAATGAACACGATAAAAAACATATCTAAATAAGGCTTGAATACTCTATTAATAAGGTCCATGAACGCTGCAGACGCATTAGTTAAACCGAACGACATGACCAGAAACTCAAAATTACCATAACGGGTCTTGAAAGCTGTCTTTGGAATATCACATTCCCTTACTCCTAACTGATGGTAGCCAGATCTGAGGTCTATCTTAGAGAAACAAGTGGCACCATGAAGTTGATCGAAAAGATCATCAATCCTTGGGAGAGGATACTTATTCTTGATGGTAACCTTGTTCAACTGACAGTAATCTATACATATCCTAAGGGAACCATCCTTCTTCCACACAAACAAGACCGGAGCGCCCCAAAGTGAGACACTTGGTCGAATAAAGCCCTTATCAAGGAGATCTTTCAACTGCTCATTTAACTCTTTTAACTCTGCTGGTGCCATCCTATATGGCGGAATAGATATAGGACGAGTATCTTGGAGAATATCTATACCAAAGTCTATTTCTCTCTCAGGAGGGACTCCGGGAAGATCATATGGAAAGAATATTGAAAACTCTTTTACTACTGAAACTGACTGAATATGAGGTATCTCAACACTAAAGTCATTAACTAAGACTAAGTGATAGACACACCTCTTAGAAACTAACTTCCTTGCCTTAAGGTACGAAATGAAACGACCCTTAGGCACTGCTGAACTACTTTTCCACTCTAAGACTGGCTCATTTGGAAACTGAAACTTGACAACTCGAGTTCTACAATCAACTGAGGCATAACATGCATGAAGCCAGTCCATACCAAGAATGACATCAAAATCTACCATGTCTAACTCAACTAAATCAGCCATGGTACTCTTGTGATTGATGGAAATGGGACAATCACGATAGACTCTCTCTACTAGAATAGACTCACCAACAGGTGTAGAAACACTGAAAGGTTCACTAAGTTTCTCAGGGATAAAATTAAAATTCATCGCAACATACGGAATTACAAAGGATAAACTCGCTCCTGGGTCTAGCAAAGTATAAACATTAAAGTTAAAGACTTGGATCATACCAGTGACAACATCTGGCGAATCCTCTTGCTCTTGGCGACTAGTGATAGCATAAAGATGGTTTTCTCCTCCGCCTGCCCCTGAAGTAGTTCTTCTAGATGCAGATCTGTCTGGTGGAGCAACTGATGAAGACTGGGCTCTATTGCCCCCATTACCGTTTCCCTGCTTGTTCTTTGGACACTCTCGCATAAAATGACCGTTCTGGCCACACTTAAAACAACCTGTGGAGCCATCACGACACATCCCTGAGTGGTTCCTACCACACTTAGCACATGTAGGAGGCTTACTACCCCCTTGGGCCATACTACCTTGAGAATAGGCAGGCTTAGCTCTGAAATTCTGACTATTGTACTCACATTTGTTCTTTGATGCAGGCGCACTAGCAGATGCTGGAGCAGGTCCCTTCTGTTTCTATTGGAACGATGTGCGGTTGGCATTACTCTTCTGTTGCCCGACTCATTCCCTGTCTTAGATCTCTTATTCTTAAACTCTTCTCTATCCCTTAGCTTGTCCTCCTCAACGTGTTGCACATGAATCATCAGCCTTGCTATGTCCATATCCCCTATCAGCATAGCTGCCTTGCCTTCCTTACTTGACAGACGAGACAACCCATCAACAAATAAACTCATTTTGCTCCTCATGTCAGCAACCATCTCCGGAGCATAGCGGGAAAGTTGTGTGAACCTCAGAGTATACTCATGAATTCTCAAAGAATCCTGCTTAAGTGTGAGGAGCTCTCGTACCTTAGCCTCTCTCAGTTCTCGGGGGAAGAAACGCCCCAAGAAGGCCTCTTCAAAACAAGCCCAACTCGCAGGTGGTGCTCCCTCAACTCGGTTCTTCTTCCATTGGTCGAACCATATCCTAGCGACACCCTTCATTTGGTATGCAGCTAGTTCCACCCTCTCAGTATCAGCAACATGCATAATTTCGAAAACCTTCTGAAGATCTTCAACAAAATTCTCTGGATCCTCAGTAACACTAGAACCTGTGAAGCTTGGTTGATTCATCCTTAAGAAATCGCGGATCCTCAAAGTATCAGCCACTTCCTGACGATCCCCTCTGTGTTGTCTAGCTTGATTGGTCACAACTTGGCTCAACATCTGGATAGCCTCACGGAATTCTGCATTGGTGACCTCTCCTTGGGGTTGTACTTCTGGTGCATTAGGTACCCCTTGTTCCTGTGGTTCAACATTCCTTCTAGCTGGACGACCTCTGGCAGCTCTTCGTGGAGGTATGATCTGAAAGACACGCACAAGCACAAGTTAGAAAGAAACTTTTTAGAGATCAAACTCTAACGCACGAAATGAGTATGAAAGAAGTGAGGTAATTTCCTAAGTGTTGCAGCCTCCTAATTATAGATGTTGCGCGCTTCACACTGATAACTAGGACTCTACAGACACGGCTTCATAGACTCCCTAGGACTCTTGAAATCTATGCTCTGATACCAAGTTTGTCACGCCCTGAGCCTACACCCCAGACGTGGCTGGCACTCGAGAACCATTGTTGGCCCCAAGCGAACCCTTGGCCTGACTTACTTACTCAGCGGAAGTCTTAAACACAAGAAATAATCTCAAAGGATAACTCAAGCAAATGTCTTTAAGAAATATTAAACTTAGCCAAAATGGCAACTCAAGTCTCAACCATTAAAACAGGAAATAGAAAACTCAAGAACTAACCTTTGACTGTCTATGAAGCCTCTAAACAACTGAGATAGATGTCGGGACAAGACCCACGACATCCTAATGAAACAAAAACTACTAAAAGCAATAAAAGGGATCCTTCGGAAGCAAGGAGGCTCACCAACAAGTCTGGAGCTCAACTAGAATCAACGATGTGCTGGATGTTGATCCTGGTTACCTGTGTCTGCATCATAAGAAGATGCAGGCCAAATGGCATCAGTACATTGAATATACGAGTGTGCGAGGGTAATTCTAAAACAAGACATAAGCTTGAAAGGAACTGAAGAACTTACCTGGCTCAACTGAACTCAACTGAACTCATTTCAATATAAAGCAATAAAGTAAATGCAGTATAAAGAAAAGCTTTTAAAACATGGATGTCAACTCTGTGTATTTAGAAATACAATATTACTCTGTGTGTATGCAAAGATATGATATAAACTCTGAATTGTATATAAAAATACAAACAAACTGTGTATGTAAGAACACAAATACTTCTGTGGGAGTTTCTCTAACCGACAACCATCACGTAAGAGCTATTGTGATGATATATCATTTTGCCTCACGCTGCCAGGGCCATCCTATACCTTACAGAGGGTATAGAACCTGACTACTAAGTGGATCCACTAGTCTATGCTAAAAATCACTAAGGAATCATCTAAGAAGTATGACTCTTTTCTACCCATGATGGCTACATGGTTTATGGAGGCTGGGAGTTGTCTGAACTCTCCCCCATATTGGTGCTCAATACTACTCCCAAAATATGATACTAGCTCTTATTTTTAAAAAAAAAAACATAATTCTTTCTGTGATTTGAGATAATTTCTCAAAAACTTAGCTCAAGGGCTATCTTCGAATCAAAGTTTCCTCTCTTACTTAATTGTAAAAGCGTTTACTCTTTTCTGAAAACTAGCTCAAAGGCTCTTTGGAAATCAAGGATTCCTTTTCTTGTTCTAATGTGCAAACGTTTTAAAACTCTTTGGGAATACATAGTCCCCATATACTCGTTGAAGAAATGAATCTCAACTTTTACTCTTTACTCAACTTGAACTTTAAGTCTTAAAACAAAGTTAAAACATTTGGATAAAACTTTTGGAAAACTCTAAGAACTTCTCTTGACTTGACTCTTACTTCTCTTGACTTTGATCTTAACTTTCCTTGACTTGAAATATGGATTCAAGGTTCATGATCTCATGTTTATGGATGATTTCATGATGTTTAGACGTACCTTAGAGTGTTGGAATCAACTAGAAAATATAGATACGTTGCTAAGAAACTAGTACAGAAAGATGGGGGAAGAATGGGAAGAACTGGTGTCCCTGGCGCTCTGAGCGAAGTGGGGCGCCAGACCTTGAACTTCTGGGACTGGGTTGGGGCGCACTAGCTGGCGCGGCGCCCCAGAGCCCAAACTTCAGGGCCTCTGTTTAGGCGCACTGGCTGGGGCGGCGCCCCAGGCCCCTGCCTAGGTGACCTCCGACTTTTCTTGCTCGTTTTTCAACTCTAAACCCTCTAGTTCAACTTGGTTCTTTCCCCCAAACACTTAGATTCGACTACATGACCAAAATATGTAAGAATCTACTCCGAACAACACCTAAATTACATGAATCAAACTCAAGAACTTCTCAACTACTCATCAATCAAGATTCAAACGAAACTTTCAACAATATTCATCAAGAACTC
>JAJONR010006600.1:0-31383 GCA_029582245.1 Solanum etuberosum | reverse complement strand
TATATATATATATATATTATCTCTTTTTATGAAAGTATTAACGTGTACGTTTGGAATATTCTTCAATAATAGTCTAACTATGTAAAACATAATCACGATTATGATTTAGATTATTAGGAATTTTTGGTTTACATTAGTGGTGACTTGAATTTTAATATTTTTTTTCTAAACAAAATTAGAGATAAAATGAAAAAAATCTCAAAATCAAGTGCTCAAACTTCTCAATTTTGTCTCTATCTCTTCGATTGCAATGAGGATAGAAAATACATTTTATATTGTTATTGTCAAATTTAGACAATGAACTAAATTTATATATTGATTTATTTATATACATATTCTATTATAACATATCAAGTTGCTAATTAACATTCTCTCAACAATATTATTTCATAATAAGTTATCAATAAATTTTAAAATTTTATCTTATAATTTTAAAATTATCAATAAATCAATATTTACGATTATATTTATCAATTAACCGCGCAACGCGTGGGCACGTATACTAGTATTTTTAAAAAAAAAAGTATTTTGGGACGTACAAAAAATTCCCTTTCCCCACTGTATTATAAGTAAATTAAATTAATTAATTTCCTTCTTCTATCCCTCTGCAGATTTATTTTTCCTTTCTTACGTATAAAAATAAATATAAATAAGATGATAATAAGTAAATCCTAACACAAATGTGTTTTTTGTTCTACCACAAATTATATTATAATGTCAAATAAGAAATTAGCCTCTCAAGGTCCTGAAACTTCGATTCTTCCTAATGATGACATCCTATTTAGCATACTTATAAGGTTGACTATTAAATCTTTGTTACTTTTTCGATCTGCTTCTAAGTCATGAAATACTATAATATGCGACAAACACTTTAAGAAAGCACACTGTGACCACTCCAATGTTTTGGGACGTGAAAAGATGTTATTACACATAATTGATATGAATGAATTTTCAAGTTTATACACTTGGAATATCCCCGAGTTGTCATAGAATCCCAACAGACACCTATGATGAAGAGTTCTCAAGTGTTATACTCACACGATGGATTGGTACTATTAGTGACACATATGGCTTACTAGACGTTTGTTTTATGGAGTCCCTTGACTAGACAACAAAAAACCCTTCAATGTTCATATTTGAACAATTCCACATGTCCTTGTGCTTGTGGATTGTGTTACGATTCATGACTACAAGGTAATATTGATTTATAAGTCATTTTACGTTGTTTGCTCTGTGGATAGAAATTTTTAGAGAAAGAAAACAACTCTTTCTATATTAGAGCAAAGCATTCTTTCTAGTTGTTTGGGATCAAAATTTTGTAGTATAGGAATCAACACTAAGGGTTGTGTATATTGGTGACGAGATCATGAAGAATTTCATCGATCCTTTAATAACACATCTACAATCATAATTTTGATGTGAAGGTTGACGAATTGAAGAGCTTCTCACCAGATTTATAGTGAGTTGTATCGTTGTCTACTCTAAAAGGTCGTCTTGTTTTATATGGTATAAAAAACTTTGATTTGAAATTGGACATATGGTGAAGGAACGAGATGGATTGAAATAGTCAAAACTTTTCAACATAATATTAACTTCTTGTGATGATCATGTAAAATACTGTTATAAGCTTTTGTGCTGGACCGAGAATGATGAACTTATCTTCTATGAACCAGTGGATAATGTATTTTATATCTTTGATGTTACGCAAAATCAATTAGTTAAGAAAATAATATCCAATGATCCAAAGAATATGTATAGTTTCGTATCAATATGTTTCGATAACTTATGTTTTCCTAGACTTAATAAATGTCAAGAAGATAAGTCTATAGTTTTTTTTTGTTTTTTGTTTTAAATAAGTTTTTGTAATATTCTTATTTCTTAGTATTCATATTGTTTCAAGTCTATTATTATTATTATATTTACTAGTTCTCGAACACGTGTGTTGCACGTGTATCTCATGCGAATTAGTATTAATATTATAATATAATATGAATAATATTGAAGTATGTATGTGATGAAAATCGTAGGAGGAAAATACAAGTGTGAATTGATGAATGATTTGCTACAATTTGTTCACCAACTCTTCCTTGTGTGGTATCTCAAATTTCATTGAACTTCGAACTTATTCAACAGTTGTAAATTACACTTGAGATTTTTTAAGAAGAAGAAGAGTAGAAAACTTTTAAAAAATGTAGTTTAAAAATTAGAGGAAACCCCTCTATTTATAGCTAACAAATAATAGTGTGACTAGGTGCTAATTGTGCCCCATCAGAAAAGTCACAACCCTTTGAAAAAGTCACAACCTTTTGAAAAAGTCACAACTCACCAGAACCCTTCGGAAGAGTCAACCCCTTTCGGAAAAGTCACAACTCATCGGAGAAGTCAAAACCCGTCAGAAAAGTCACAATTCATCGAAAAAGTCACAACCCTTCGGAAAAGTCACAACTCATCTGAAAAGCCACAACCATTTGGAAAAGTCACAACCCTTTGAAAAAGTCACAACTCATCGGAAAAGTCACAACCCTTCAATGTGAAAAGTTTTCTAATTTTAATATAATATAATTGATTAAATAAATAATTAAACTAAATTGAGTGTTCTTAGTTGGGGGTATTATAGCGATCTTATATTAAAGTTTGGGAGTTCATGCTTTTAAAGTAGTACTAGTTTCACGGCACGTGCGTTGCACGTGTATATCGTATATATAGTATATGATGTTGTAAAATAGAATTAATATTACTAAATTAAAGCTCTTTAGTAAATAATTGTAATTGAACGAACATAGCACAAGTGTTTTTAAATTATTAATACATATTGTCATAGAGTTACTTGTATTTTGAGATCAAAATGACCAGATATCATTAAAACATTTTAAAATACATTCAAAGTTTAAATATGGGAGAAAGTGACATTTCTTTAATAATATTATTTCTTACTTCACTCAATTTTGCAAACAAATCTAACCAACAAAGTAGAAAAAAATTATTCATTTAAAAAATGTCACCAATAGCCTTTCCTCTCGAGGTTATGAACATAAATGATGTACACCATTTAAGTATAAATTTTGTCTTAAATATTAATACTTGAAATTTAGTATGTGCATGACACTAATAAAAGATTACCATAAGTATTTCAAAATTTTATCTTTATATGTAACATATCTTTTACAAAATATTATTACTCAATTAATATTTGAGTAAGGCTATCGTAGAGAGGTAATTTTACAAAAAAAAAGTGTACTTGATTGTAATCATGAATGATGGTTATTTATACTTTAGTAGAATAATTTAATTTTAATATATGAATAACATGACCTATGGTGAAAAAATTTCATTTCATTAAGTTTCTACCTTATCTTTGTGGAATTGTAGTCTTCTCCTTTTTTCTGCCGCATACATATCATATATTTATTGTCTAATGAAAATATCTAGTATCTTATAGAAGTTGTATCATGATATAAAATATTTAAATTTTTCAATAATAAAAATTAATAGATGAATAAATTTTAAAGTATTATTTATAGAATGATTAATTTGATTTAAGATCATTTTATGGTCAATCACTTTTTTCTTATCTATTTTTATATAGCTAGTAAGGAGTGTATCGTGTGGCATAAAGAAAAAATATATGGATCAATACATAGCCAATGAAGAAGGACAACAAAAATATATGTTCATGCTATATTCACTCTAGTGTTCCATTTGATTTAAATCTCTTGCCACCAACACTTTACTTTCTCCATTCAGTTTTACATACATATCTATTAAAAAATAATTATTATCATGGCTATGTTATCATATTATAAGTAAAAATGAAAGTCTATTTTTGAAATAGTGAATTTAACATCAAAACTAATAATTCAATGGACTACGTTGATACCCATTGTTTTAGAAAAATTAGGTTGAAACTCCTTCGTTTGAGGATAAAAAATAAAAAATAAAAAAATAAAGAAGAAATATCTTACCCAAATCATATGCCTTTTTTCATATCTGGTTAATATTATTGTCTCTCCCACAACTTTTCGTCTATGTTAACTCATTAAAATGGTAAGAAAAAATACGAGTGTGAATTGGTGAATGATTTGCTACAATTTTTTCACCAACTCTTTCTTATGAGGTACCTCAAATTTCGTTGAATTTCGAACTTAATCAATTTTTGCAAATAACACTTGAGATTTTTTAAGAAGAAGAAGGGTAGAGAACTTAAAGAAATTCTAATTTAAAAGTGTGAAGAAACCCCTCTATTTAAAGCTACCAAATAGTAGTATGTAAATTGTGCCTTATCCGAAAAGTCACAACCTTTCGAAAAAGTCACAACCCACAACTCATCAGAAAAGGCACAACCCTTTAGAAAAGTCACAACCATTCGAAAAAATCACAACCATTCGGAAAAGTCACAACTCATTGAAAAAGTCACAATCTTTTAATTTGAAAAGGTATCTACTTTCAATATAATAAAATTAATTAATTTAATAAATAAAATAAATTGAGTATTTTTAATTGGAGTATTATAGTAATTCAACATTCAAGTTTGGGAGCTCATGCTTTTAAGGTAATATAGATATAGATAATATATATATCCAACAATTCGTTCCAATATTTCCCTCTCATGCCTTGATAACGCTCAAACTACTCTCTAAAATAAGTCCAAAGAGTAAGCGATCATCATCAATATAAATACCCAACTAAGAGTCGGGGTCGAATCCCATAGAGAATGATACAAAGGAAAGGAATTCTACCAAAAAAATTAGATTGTAAATCAATTAATTTGTAGCAATAAGAAAAATGGGTGGATGATTCCACCAAATTTATAAAAAGGATTTTGGTTTCAATAGTCAAAATTAAACTAAGATTTGAGAAATTCAATCAAGTAACAGGTAATCTAGGGGTGCGGGGATTGGAAATTGATGTCACATAGGGGTAATTGAGTTTCTCTATAGTGATGAACATTCATGTATAGGCTAGGTAATCTTTAATGACATTAATCTTCTTTCGATCTGATAGCATCAGTTCATAGTTCTCATTTCGGTCTCATCTATGTGCATAACTAAAGAACTCAATGCCTTACATTATTCTCTCTTTAGATGAAGAAATAGGGCAAATATATCCGATCCATAATTTCTATTTTCAAGTAAATTACAGACATCAAACTAAATTACAAGTATCGAACTAATTATCCACTCCAATCAATGTCTTTCGAGCATCAATCGGAGATCGGAAGTAGGAATTAAATTTTCAACCTTAACTCATAAGTTAAACCCATGCTAATTAGCCCAAATACATGTTTGAACAACAACAAAATAGAGCATAACACAATACCCACTACATTAAATCAACACCCAACTCCATAATTGCACCCCTAGACTTTGGGGTTTTAGCCACCCAACACAAAGTGTAAAAAAATTATACCAATCATGAAAGCATCAATGAGTGACATGAAATTAAGAAATTACAAGAAATACCCACTTTGAATTGAACTTCAATTTGTCAATTCTAAGAGTAAAGTTAAAAAATCCCAAAACTAAAAATGTTCTTCACAAAGTAAAGTGTTTCTCCCTCTAAAATATTTGGAACTCTCTAACAATATTTGGATCCTTCTTTCTCTCTCCTTTGGGATATTTATAATTTCCCAAAATTTGGTCCAAAACACAATGACCCATTCAGCGACGTTAGTTGGGCTCACCGTGAATATTCGGTGAATCGCAAATTGATCCTTAGCTCGCCTTTCTATTGCTTTAGACTTTAGGTGTTTGAACCTTAGTCGGTGAGCTCGTTTGAGTTTGCCTTTCACATCCAGTGACTCACTGATTACCACCTTTGTTGTAACACCTCGGATTCGAGAAAGGGCTAAATAACAGTTTTCAGAAGTTCCTTGTGCCATCCGACGGAGCCCAACCACGGCCTGTGAAGTGAACAACGGACCGCTGGTCCGTGGATTTTGCCACCCAAGAGGGCTCAGAGGACCACGAACCACGGCCTGGACCAATGGACCGTCGTTGGATCCACGTTCCGTGGATTAAGATCCATGGGTCATGGCCTAAATTTCTAGTTTCTAACGAAAAATGACGGACGTGCAGGACGGACCCTCGATCAAACCACGGTCCATCGGTCAAGGTCTGTAGGTCGAAGGTTGGCAGTTATTATAGGGGGAGTTGGGTCTTTTCTTAATTATTTTATCCTAACACTATGTCGTTTTGCCTATGCCTCAGATCCCTATATAAGTATTTTAACCCCCAAATTTCCTCAATTGAAATCATTCTCTCAAATTTCTAAAAGAAGAACAGGTCTCCTCTCCAAAATATTTCTCTCTCTAGAAAGCTTGAAGAAGAAGGATTCAACGTAGGATTTCAAGTCAAGTCTCCATTCCTCCATTGAAAATAAGCAATTTGCTTTGAGGTATGACAGTTTTCATCCATGGATTCCTTCCATTCATCGAGTTTCCAAATTCTCCTATTTTCAAAGTTAAAATCCCCAATTGAGTTAGGGTTTTCTTCAATTGCCATGGGTTCTCTTGATTATTAATTTAAATGATTGAATTATGATCTCTTATGCATGAATTGATGAAATACTATAATTTTATGATGATTTCCCTATGAACCCATGTAAATTCCATGTTTTCCAATTATGATCATGTGATGCGGGTTTTGAATTATGAAAGAAGAGATTATGAATTAAGCATGTTCTTATGAGATTTAAGTAAATGTTTTAAGGATAATTGAGAGTAAAGCATCAATGATGATGATTTTTATTGTGTTGTTGAAAGGTTTTCTCATAAACACATTAAAGCATGATTTGTGAAAGGACATTCTCACATAATGGATTCTTAGGATTGAAAGGTTTTCTCAACTAAGCTATGAATCAAAGATCTTAGGAGCTATTCTAATAAGACCTAGCTTGAATCGGTAACTTAATTGTGCCTTTCCATGGATGATGCATTACCTAGCTTGGATTGGTTACTGAATGATACCTTTCCATGGATAATAACTTAGCTTGGATTAGCAAGATGACGTGCCCTTCCATGGATAATAACTTTTCTTGGATTGGCAAGATGACGTGCCCTTCCATGGATAATAAGAACAAGTTAAAAAAATGACTACTCCATGGGAATTATGCTTAGCACCAAGAGGATATTGAGATGGAGGTTTTCCCGTAGTAGAGGCCGGGTTTCTAGAAGCAATCTCTTATCCCTTACCTATATGTGTCCATAGGATGATTTTCTAGATACACACTAGCTAGTGGATCCACAATAGCTAGAAGTTCATGGTCATTCCTTGGCAAGTACGACACCTCTTTTCGGTGTGGGATTGACACCGGATTCCATGTTGATAGCTAACATGGTCTTATATGTCAGTTAAGGATATTTCCCACAAATAAGTAAAGTTATGATGAACCAAGGTTACTTCAAGGAAGTATCGTAGGTATGTTTTAAGATGATGTTCACTTGCTTTTATCATGATTTTATGACTTATGGTTTCTAACTCTCAAGATAGATGTTTTAGCTTGATCGTTGCATACTTATGAAAATGTCCCTTTTTTGCATGATTTAAATATTTTTGTGCATAGCTATCATACTTGGTACATTATTTTATACTAACGCATACTCTTGCCTACATTTCCCCAAATGTAGGGTCCGACAGTCAGGGTTTCCAGTTTCATGGGTAGAGGTTTATTTGAGAGATTCCAAGCTTTGGTGAGTCCTCATGCTTCGAGGACGGATTCTCATTATTTTCAGTTTCTGTCTTACTTTCAGTTTTTGACATGATGTATGGGCTAGGTCAAATTTTATTCTATTGTATTAGATGTCTATTGAGACAAAGTATTTAGACTTCCGCTTTACTTTTATAAAAAACTTTTGAGACTTGAAATATTATCTTTATTTTCTTGTTCTATTTCTTATGTTATGAATGCTAAGTGGTTTGTGTGGGGCCTCTCGGGGTCCTATACGCCATGTTACATCTTGGGTGTACCCCTGGATCGTGACAAACTTGGTAATCAGAGCACAAGGTTTATAATGGTCCTAGGATGTCTCATAAGCCACATCAAGTAGAGTCTTGTTCATGAGTGTGAAGCGCGCCACATTTATGAATGAGAGGCTACAAGATGATTAGGAAACTCCACTTCTTTCATTACTCTAAAGTCGTGCGATAGAGTTTAACTCTATAAGGTCTCTCTCCTAATCCTTATCTGATGCTCTACATGATATGGCTACTCGAAGAGCTTATGCTAGAAGGAATGTGAGGGAGAATGCAGAACAAGAAGCTCCTCCTCAAGCTCCTCAAGCTCCGGTCGATCCTTTGGTTGAACAAGTGACTAATGCAGAGTTTAGGGCTGCTTTCCAAGTGTTGGCCCAAGCCATGATGGCCCAAGCCAATAGGGAGGTTGCGGTTCTCGTAAAACCAAATGTGAGTACGACGGCATCTAGAGTGAGGGACTTCACTAGAATGAATCCTCCGGAGTTTCATGGTTCTAAGTTTGAGGAAGATTTTAAGAGTTCATTGATGCGGTTTACAAGGTGTTGATGATCATGGGAGTGACGCCTGTGGAAAATGTAGAGTTTGCCGCTTATCAACTTAAGGGTGTTGCCAATGTAAAGAAGGGAAACCGGAAGATGCGGGTACTCTTGATTGGAAAAAGTTCAAAGTTCATTTCCTTGATAGGTTCTTTCCCCTTGAGATGAGAGAGGCAAAGGTACTTGAATTCATCAATTTTCATCAAGAAAATATAAGTGTGAATGAATATGCTTTGAAGTTCACCCAACTATCTTGATATGCTCCCACCATGATTTTCGACCCTAGGACAAAGATGAGTAAGTTCATTTCAGGTGTGTCCGAAATGGTGGTTAAAGAGCTTCGTACCGCTATGCTTGTTAATGACATGAAAATTTCTCATCTCATGGTTCATGCTCAACAGATCGAAGAGGAGAAACTTAAGGAAAAGTATAGGGAGGCAAAGAGGGCTAAAACCGGTGATGGTAATTTCTCTCATGCAAGGTCCGATGGACATGGTTGTTCTAAATTTCGACAAAGGTTTTCCAGTCAAGGTTCTTCCAATGCTCCTCCTAAGTTCAACAAAGATAGGTTGTATAACCCTAAGCCTCAAGGAGGAAATGGTAGTGGGTCCTTGTTGCCTAATTATGCTAGGTCTGGAAGGAAGCACGAGGGTAAGTGCTTAGCCGGCATGGATGGTTGCTACGGTTGTGGTAAAATTTGTCATAAGATGAGGGATTGACCAACGCTTACAGCTAAAGGAAGAGAGGGTAAGCAACCTCCTCCTAGTGGTTCGGGTTCCAATCCTCCAAGCAAAACCGATTCTATGCACTCCAGACTCGTGGTGAACAAGAGGGTTCTCCCGATGTGGTTACCGGTATGTTGAAAGTCTTCCAACTTGATGTTTATGATTTACTTGATCCCGGTGCTACCTTGTCTTTTGTGACACCATATGTGGCTATGAGGTTTGATGTTCTTCCGGATGTGTTGCTAGATCCCTTTTTTTATCTCTACCCCTGTTGGTGATTCTATTGTGGCTAAGAGGGTCTATAGAAGATTTATTGTTTCCTTGTCCCATAGAGTTACTCTTGTTGATTTTGTAGATCTTGATATGCTAGATTTTGATGTTATCCTTGGTATGGATTGGCTGCATTCATGTTATGCTTTGATTGATTGTAGAACCCGTGTAGTCAAGTTTCAGTTCCCGAATGAGCATGGCTTAGAGTGGAAAGGGGGAAATTATATGCCTAAGGGTCAGTTTGTCTCTTGTGTTAAAGCTAGAAAGATGTTTGCTAAGGGTTTCTTGTACCATCTAGTTAGGGTGAGGGATGTAGATTCTGAAATCCCTACTCTTGAGTCGGTCCCTGTTGTTAACGAGTTTCTGGAAGTGTTCCCAGATGATTTACCTGGTATTCCTCCTGAAAGAGAAATAGACTTTGGTATTGACCTTCTCCCAGATACGCAACCTATCTCTATTCCTCCTTACCGAATGGCTCCTGCAGAACTAAAGGAGTTGAAGAAACAGTTGAAAGATTTATTGGATAAGGGTTTCATCTGACCGAGTGTCTCTCCTTGGGGTGCTCCAGTTTTATTTGTTATAAAGAAATATGGTTCTCTTCGTATGTGTATTGACTATCGCCAGTTGAACAAGGTGACCATTAAAAATAAGTATTCTCTTTCAAGGATAGATGACTTGTTTGACCAACTACAAGGAGCAAGTTACTTCTCTAAGATTGACCTCCGATCGGGTTATCACCAATTAAGGTTGATGTAGGATGACATTCTGAAGATGTCCTTTCGAACCCGATATGGTCATTATGAGTTTTTAGTGATGTCTTTTGGTTTGACCAATGCCCCAGCATCTTTTATGGACTTGATGAATAGGGTGTTTAGACAATACCTTGACATGTTTATGATTGTGTTCATTGATGATATATTGATCTATTCGAGAAGTGAGGATGAGCACATTAGTCATTTGAGGGTTTTGTTACAAATTCTCAAGGGCCAACAACTTTTTGCAAAGTTTAGCAAATGTGAATTTTGGTTGAGGTCTGTGGCTTTCCTTGGTCACATTGTGTCAAGTAAGGGTATTGAGGTAGATCCGAAGAAGACGGATGCGGTCAAGAGTTGTCCTAGACCTCTATCCCCTTCGGATATTAGAAGTTTCTTGGGTCTAGCCGGTTATTATAAAAGGTTTGTTGAAGGGTTCTCTTCGATTGCCTCTCCATTGACGGCATTTAATCAAAAGAAAGCTAAATCCACATGGTCTGAAGCATGTGAGAAGAGTTTCCAAGAGTTGAAGGATAGACTTATTTCCGCTCCGCTGTTGACTTTACCAGAAGGGACCGATGGATTTGTTGTTTATTGTGATGCGTCGAGAGTTCAGCTAGGATGCGTGCTTATGCAAAATGGGAAAGTCAATGCCTATGCTTAAAGGGAACTTAAGATTCACGAGAAGAATTATCCTATCCATGACCTTGAACTAGCCGCAGTTGTTTTTTCCTTAAAGATTTGGAGGCATTATCTGTATGGTGTTCATGTTGATGTTTTTACCGAGCACAAGAGTTTGCAATATGTGTTTAATCAGAAGGATCTAAATATTTTCCAAAGAAGGTGGCTTGAGTTATTGAAAGATTATGATATGAGTGTTTGTTATTGAAATATTATGATATGAGTGTTTTCTATCACTCCAGTAAAACAAATGTGGTGGTGGATGCTCTTAGTCGGTTATCTATGGGAAATGTTGCCCACATTGAGGAAGATAAGAAAGAGTTGGTTCGGGATATTCATAGATTGGCTTGGTTGGTTGTTCAGTTAGTAGACTCTACCAAGGGTGGTATTATAATTCACAATGGTTCAGAATCGTATTTTGTGGCAGATGTGAAAACCAAACAAGGTCTTGATCCAACTTTGGTTGAATTAAAAGAAGCGGTGCTTAAAAATTCCGTAGAGGTCTTCTCCCAAGGGGGAGATGGGGTACTTAGATATCAAGGTCGTTTGTCTGTTCCTAATGTTGATGACTTGAGGGAACAGATCTTGTCAGAAGCCCATATTTCTCGGTATTCCATTCACCCGGGAGCCACCAAGATGTACCGTGACTTGCGGGAGATCTATTGGTGGAATGGGATGAAGAAAGATATTGCGGAGTTTGTGGCTAAGTGTCCTAATTGTCAACAAGTGAAAGTTGAGCATCAGAAACCGGGAGGTTTGTCCCAAGACATTAGCATTCCTACTTTGAAGTGGAAAGATTTGAATATTGATTTTATTGTTGGTTTTCCTTGCACCCGGCGACAACATGACTCGATTTGGGGTATAGTAGATCGAATGATGAAATCAACTCATTTTATTCCCATCAAGGTTTCTTATATGGCGGAGGACTATGCTAGACTATACTTGAGAGAAATGGTAAAGTTGCATGGAGTGCCTTTATCCATTATTTCCAATCGTGGTACCCAATTCACTTCTCAGTTTTAGAAATCTTTCCAAAAGGGCCTTAGTACTCGTGTTAATATTAGTATGACCTTTCATCCCCAAACCGATGGGCAAGCCGAGCGTACTATCCAAACCTTGGAAGATATGTTGAGAGCTTGTGTGATTGATTTCAAGGGTAATTGGGATGATCATTTTCCTTTGATTGAGTTTGCATATAACAATAGCTATCACTCAAGTATTGGTATAGCTACATTTGAGGCATTGGATGGTAGGAGTTTTAGATCTCTCATAGGTTAGTTTGAAGTGGGTGAAGTTTCCCTAATAGGTCCCGAGTTGGTACATGAGGCTATGGAGAAAGTTCAACTTATTAGAGAAAGGTTGAAAACAGCTCAAAGTCGGCAAAAGACATATGTTGATGTAAGAAGAAGAGATCTTGAGTTTGATGTTTATGATTGGGTTTACTTGAAAATTTCATCCATGAAGGGTGTAATGAGGTTTGTTAAGAAAGGGAAGCTTAGTCCCCGTTATGTAGGCCCATATCATATTTTGAGACGTATTGGTAAGGTTGCTTATGAACTAGAATTACCTAATGAGTTGGCATTGGTACATCCGGTTTTCCATGTCTCTATGTTGAAGAAATGTGTTGGTGATCCAACATCCATAGTTCCCTTAGAAGGTTTGGAAGTTAAGGAGAATCTTTCCTATGAGAAGTTCTGGTTGGGATTTTAGGCCGGAAAGTCAAGAAATTGAAAAAACAAAGAAGTTGCTTCCGTGAAAGTGTTGTGGAGGAATTAGTTAGTTGAGGGTGCTACTTGGGAGGCCGAGGCCGATATGATGTCCCGATATCCTCATCTCTTCCCTTCTACCTCATCTCTTCCCTTCTAACCCTACTCTAGCTTGAGGTAATGAGTTCCTCATGGTTTACTCTTTTGGTGTCATGTGTTTTAGATATTCCCATGATTTCCTTATTTATGCATGTTCATGAAAAAGTGTAAGTTTTGAGAAAATGGCTCAACTTGATTGATTTCTACATATTTATGTGCATTTGAGTATGAGTTGCATATAGAGTTCAAGATATGATATTTTGAACATGCTTTAGCTTGGAGTTGATGTTTCCTCCTCGGATATGTGAATTGCATGCATGATGGGCTATTAGATTTAGTTTCCACCCCTCTTATGATGTCTTGAATCTTATTGGAGGACGAATGATCCCGGGGGGGAGATAATGTAACACCTTGGATTTGAGAAAGGGCAAAATAGAAGTTTTCAGAAGTTCCTGGTGCCATCCGACTGAGGCCAACCACGGCCCGTGAAGTGAACCACAGACCGTAGGTCTGGTCCATGGATTTTCCACCCAAGAAGGCTCAAAGGACCACTAACCACGGCCTGGACCAACGGACCGTCGTTGGATCCACGGTCCGTGGATTGAGGTCCGTGGATCATGGCCTAAATTTCTAGTTGCTTACGACGAATGACGGACGTGCAGGACGAACCGTCGGTCAAACCACAGTCCGTCGGTCAAGATCTATAGGTCGAAGGTCGGCAGTTATTCTAGGGGCAGTTGGGTCTTTTCCTAATTATTTTATCCTAATACTATGTCATTTTGCCTATGCCTAAGACCCCTATATAAGTATTTTAACCCCAAAATTTCCCTAATTGAAATCATTCTCTCAAATTTCTAAAAGAAGAACAAGTCTCCTCTCCAAAATATTTCTCTCTCTACAAAGCTTGAAGAAGAAGGGTTCAACCTAGGGTTTCAAGTCAAGTCTCCATTCCTCCATTGAAGATAAGCAATTGGATTTAAGGTATGATTGTTTTCATCCATGGATTCCTTCCATTCATAGAGTTCCTAAATTCTCCTATTTTCAAAGTTAGAAATCCCCAATTGAGTTAGGATTTTCTTCAATTGCCATGAATTCTCTTGATTATTGATTTAAATGATTGAATTATGATCTCTTAAGCATGAATTGATGAAATACTATAATTTTATGATGATTTCCTTATGAACCCATGTAAATCTCATGTAAATCCCATATTTTCCAATTATGATGATGTGATGTGGGTTTTGAATTATTGAAGAAGAGATTATGAATTAAGCAGTTCTTATGAGATTTAAGTAAATGTTTTAAGGATGCTTTGCGAGTAAAGTATCAATGATGATGATTGTTGTTGTGTTGTTGAAAAGATTTCTCATAAACACATTAAAGAATGATTTGTGAAAGGACATTCTCACATAAAGGATTCTTAGGGTTAAGAGGTTTTCTCAACTACGCTATGAATCAAAGATCTTAGGAGCTATTTTAATAAGACCTAGCTTGGATCGGTAACTTAATTGTGCCTTTCCATGGATGATGCATTACCTAGCTTGGATTGGTTATTGAATGATACCTTTCCATGGATAATAACTTAGATTGGATTGGAAAGATGACGTGCCTTTCCATGGATAATAACTTAGCTTGGATTGGCAAGATGACATGCCCTTCCATGGATAATAAGAACAAGTTAAGAAAATGACTACTCCGTGGGAATTATGCTTAGCACCGAGAGGATATTGAGATGGAGGTTTTCCCGTAGTAGAGGTCGGGTTGCAAGAAGAAATCTCTTATCCCTTACTTATGTGCCCCCATAGGATGATTGTCTAGATAGACATTAGCTAGTGGATCCACTATAGCTAGAAGCTCATGATCCTTCCTTGACAAGTAGGACACCCCTTTTCGGTGTGGGGTAGACACCGAATTTCATGTTGATAGCTCACATGGTCTTATATGTCGGTTAAGGCTATTTCCCATAAATAAGCAAAGTTATGATGAACCAAGGTTACTTTAAGGAAGTATCGTAAGTTTGTTTTAAGATGATGTTCACTTGCATTGATCATTGTTTTATGACTTATGGTTTCTAACTCTAAAGATACATGTTTTAGCTTGATCATTGCATACTTATAAAAATGTTCCATTTTAGCATGATTTAAATGTTTTTGTGCATAGCTATCACACTTGTTACATTATTTTGTACTAACGCATACTCTTGCCTGCATTTCCACAAATATAGGATCCGACAGTCAGGATTTCCAGTTTCGTGGCTAGAGGTTGATTTGAGAGATTTCGAGCTTTGGTGAGTCCTCATGCTTCGAGGACGGATTATCATTGTTATCAATTTCTATCTTACTTTCAGTTTTTGACATGATGTGTGGGCTAGGCCCAGTTTAATTCTATTGTATTAGATGGTTATTGAAACAAAGTGTTTAGACTTCCGCTTTACTTTTATAGTAACTTTTGAAACTTGAAATGTTGTCTTTATTTTCTTATTCTATTTCTTATGTTATGAATGCTAAGTGACTTGTGTGGGGCCTCTCGGGGTCCTATACGCCATTTTACATCTAGGGTGTACCCCTGGGTCATGACATTTGTTTGCCTTTTAATCCTTCAATTTTTCTCCAAGTATTGTCACCTTTGGCGATGGTTAGTAAGTTTGTCTTTTGCATTTGGCGAGTCGCCATTCCTCTTTGAGTTCGCTGATCTGCCTCAATGAATTCAACTGCTGAGCACTGTAGATTTGGATGAGGTAGTGCCAATTGGACGATCCGCCCTTCTTGTTAGGCTATCAACAATGTGGAGTTTATACTTCTTTTCATGTTTTTGGCCATTCTTTCAAACATAATTATCCTTGCCTTTTCCTTTAGCCTTCATAGCTACAAATCATCAAAATATCATTAGAATAGGAGATAATTAGGCATTGAGGACACTAATTGTTGAACTAAATAGGCCTCAAATGAGTGTAAATCTACCACTCATCAATAACTCTAACTTAATCTTTTGCTTGTCCTCAAGTAAATCAAGAACACAATTAGTTCAACATGGGTGTCTACAACAGTACCCAATGAGAGCTAACATGAAAGTTCCATTATAAGACTACTCTTAACAACATGCTACACTCTATCATGATCAAAAAGCTTCAAATGATATATTGCCAGTATCAAACAAAGCTCAAGATTACGATAACTTCTTTTCTAATGCAAGACCATCTTTCAACAAATACATTTAGTGCCTTCACATCAAGAACGATTACATGCTCTCACTAAGAAAATCAATAAAGAAGTAAGGAATCAACAAAATTCTCACTCTACCAAAAGAGAAATAAATGCAAGCCTCATCCCATATGTTTTTTCTTATTTTTCAATCATCACATAACCTAGTTCATGCAAGATCTCAAGGGTATTTTAGGATTGTAACAGGGCTGAGGGTTAGGTTTGGTCAATTTGGCTCAGTGACTTCACCTTTTCAAAGCATTGTTGCAATCATCTTCACCTTTTCTCAAGTTATTTTAATTCCTTTTCATTTGAGAACTCAAACTTTGACCCGTCGATCATTTTGTTGGAAACCCCTTTTTATTTCACCAAACTATCTTTTTCATTACCAGTTTTCAAATGTTGTTCATTAGAATATATTTTTATAAGGAGGGGTTCCTTCATTTTGTAACACACTTCAAAGTTGAGTCTCATCTCATATTTTTTTTTACTTGGCTTTTCTTCCTCCTTCCTTTCCACACCCCTAACTTAGGCTTTTGGCCTAAGTTGGCTATTCAAACAAACAAATACTTTGGAAAGGATTTTGGGTGAGAAGATTGGGGTAATTTGGTTCAAGAGGTTTCAATATAAATGTCAACAAATGATTTAGGCTCAAATGGTGTCAAAATGGATGCACACCCTCACAAGGTAGTCACAAGAGGATATGGAAATTTGGGTTCCCTCTCAAAATTTCCGCCCAAGATCATTCCTTACACGTACAAAGGCTAGAAAATTGGATTAACACGACAAATTCTAGGATTCCGCAAGCATGCTTTCGAGTAAAACTTCACCACACATGAAACTTCAAATAGAATAATTTATCACAACCTAAAAAGATCAAAAGCTTACTTGTGATTTTCATTGCAAGGCTCACATATAAACGCATCTAGTCAACATAAGATTCAAAAAGATCACTCAAAAGTGCAACCACATCAATTTCTTGCTTGCTACACAAACTCGAGACACCATGCTCATCATTAGTACTATTCAAGACATCGTTATTGAACACTATTGATCCTCAAATTTTATCAATGAAAATTCATGTATTTTATGATTTTCAAAACTCATGGGGAAATTGAAAATTTGAGAGAAAGAGACAAAATGAGATAAACCAATCAAAACACTATAATAGAAACAAAACAAAATAGTACAATCATCCAAATACTGAAAGTAACAAAATACAATAAAAAGGGGAATATGGGCAGACGTCCCCTCACTCCACCAAAATAGTAAAAGTAGTGTCCTCAATGCGAAATAAGTAAAAGAGTACATGAGGAGAGGTAAAAATTCCCCTGACAGGCTATGCCTATGGAGTGCTCTCATCTGGAGTCTCACGAGAATGGCATCATCCTGCGCATTAGTGCCCGGCAATAAGATCACTGGAGGCAGCAATATAGGCTCAACCAAGGCATTAGTGCCCGACATATCAATAGGAGGAATGGTGTAGTCTGAAGAGACTCCACTGGTGCCAACTGTTGAGGTTTCCTTAAGGGACCTCTCTATTATAGGCTAGTTTATCGTCTCTTCTAGATCTTGTAGCTTATTCAGTGTCACATATATCCACTGCTCATCCTCCTCTATCCTCAGCACTTCTTTATATGTCTCTTTGGCCAAATCATTATTGTCCCTATCATCCGCTCTCTCTCAACACCATTATCAACAACTATATCATCAACAGTCACAACTGTATTACCTCGGTCTTAGAAAAAGCTAATTTTAGAAAGAACTGAATTAGAAATAGCTAAATTGAGATTTGAGCAAGTTAGTCTTCAATTGTGAGTTTTAGGTAACTTCAAATGACCATAACTTTTAGTACATGATGAGTTAGGTGGCCCATGAGATATCAAATGAAAGATCTTTGAGTCTCTTTCCAACTCCACCGAGTTTGCTAAATTCCAAATTTGGATGAAGGAGATATGCCCATTTTAGTTCAGCCTGTCCGATTAAGGAAATTCATCCGAATTAAGGAGGGGTATTTTGGTCTTTTCCTTACCCCACTAAATTCACATGTTTTTTTTTTTTACCCAAATAGGTGTCTAAACTAACTGAGATCAATTTTCAAAATTTCTAAACACGCTTAGTGTTTTAGAGTGAAGTTCAAGAGGAGAAAAAGGAGAAGTTCAAGCGTTCATTCAAGATTCAGGCGATCTTTGAGGAATTTTGCCCAGGATTTGATCTTTACGAGGTATATAAGCTTTCATAGTATAGGGTTCGTTCAACCTCACTCAAATCGTGAGTTTCTTGATTAAATTTTTGTCTATGAAATCTGATTATTGGAGTTCTTGATGATTTTTCTTGAAAGTTTCATTCTTCAATCTTTATTATTGGAGTTTGATGAGTTCTTGAGGTGAGAGTTTGAGTTTGTTGAGTTCTTGAGGTAAGGGTTTGAGTTTGGGGGTTGTTCTTGAGGAGATTTGAGTAGATTTTTATTTACTTATGTTGGGTATACGAATCTAAGAGAGTTTGGAAGAAATCAATCGATTGTAGGAAAATTAGGGGCAAATATTGAGAAGAAAAATTTGTCAGATTGTTCTAGGGTAGGGGTGGCGCGACGCGCCACTGATGCGCCAGGGAGACTGGCACGCCATGCCTGCATTGCGCCAGAAATGGGCTGCAATCAAGGTGGGGCTGGTGCCCTGGGCCAGGAATGCGCCAGGGTCGCCTGCCCCCGTCTATTTTTTGTTGTTCGTTCCGTCTGAGTTCTTATAACACATATGTTCGCTCTCTTTCTGATTTTAACTATCTAAAATACATCTAATCAATGAGAAATCCTATATATCCAAATCATAATTTTTGAATTCACATTTCAAATTCAAGATAGAGTTAAGAGTAAAGTTCGAGGGAGTTCTTTTGAGTCATTTTGAGAAGTCTTTTGCAAACTTTTAAAATTTGTTTTAAGACTTGAGCACTTGAGTATGAGGATTATGAAAATTGAGTTTCATTCTTTAAAATGAATATAAGGGAACTAAGTATTCCCAAGAGTAAATTGTTTACATTTAAAATGGGAAGGAAACCTTGATTTCCAAATGAGTGCATGAGGAGTTTTGAGCACTATCTCTTTTAAGAGAACCTTTTGAGTAATAATCTAAAAGTTTGAGGATGAGGAAATGTTCTTAAACATATGAGCATGAGTTATATTATTGGGAGTAGTATTGAGCACTGATATGGGGACGAGTTCAGACAACTCAAAGTCCTCATAAACCATGTATGCCAACATGGATAAATGATCATACTTTTTAGATGATTCATTATTGCTTTTAAGCATAGCTTTGTGGATCCACTTAGTTGATGATGTCTTATACTCCGGAAAGCTATAGGATAGTTCTAGCAGCGTGGGTGAGACATTGTATCATCACATAGCTCATAGTGATGGTTGTCGGTTAGAGAATCTCCCAAAATAAGAGTAAAAGAGTTATTATTGTATTTTTAAATACATTGAGTTTTTATCTACTGTTTTAAAAGCTTTCTTTGTAATGCATCTTTATTGTTGCTTTCATATTGAACTGAGTTGAGTATTTCTGAGTTTGAGTATCTTTGAGTATCGTTGAGTTGAGTTGAGATGAGGTGAGAATATTCTTTCTTTTTATCAGTTCAAGCTTATGTCTGTGTTTTAGAGTTCCCCTTGCATTCTCGTACATCCCATGTACTGATGCCATTTGTCCTGTATTTTCGTGATGCAGATACAAGTAATCAGGGTCATCAACAGGCGCTCTGTTAATACCATTTGCAGTCCCAGAGTTGCTTTCGTGAGCCTCCTTTCTTTCGAAGGATTCCACTTTTATTTTCAGTCTTATTAAGATGTCGTAGGTCTTGTCCCAAGAGGCTTCATATACAGTAGTAGTTAAGGAGTCTTTTCCATTTCCTTTGTGATGTTTAAAGACATGAGTTGAATAATTATGTTATTGAGTATTTCAGACTTTACTGAGTTAAACGGATTTTTAGTAATGATGTTGTTATGATTTGAGTTACATTTGAGGTTCATTTATTGTTGAGTAAGTCTTCCACTAATAGTTGAGCCATGCCAAGGGTTTTCTTGGGGCCAACAATGGTTCTCGAGTGCCAGTTACGTCCAGGGTGTCGGCTCGGAGCGTGACAAACTTGGTATCAGAGCACAGAGTTCAAGAGTCCTAGGGTGTCTATGAAGTTGTGTCTCTAGAGTCTTAGTTATCGGTGTGAAGCGCGCTACATTTATAATTAGGAGGCTATGACATTTAGGAAATATCTCACTTATTTCATACTCTTTTCGTGCGATAGAGTTCAACTCTATAAAAGTTTCTTTACAATTCGTGCTTATGCGTATCTTTCAGATCATGCCTCTACGAAGATCTAGTCGAGGTCGTCCTGCTAGGAGGAATGTTGATCCTCAGGATCAAGGGGTCCCTAATGCACCAGAAGTGCAACCCCAAGGAGAGGTCACTAATGCGGAGTTCTGGGATGCTATCCAGATGTTGAGTCAAGTTGTGACCAACCAAGCTGGGAAACCGTGATGGAATCGACTGGATGTAGCTGATACATCCAGGATTTGTGAGTTCTTAAGGATGTTCCTCCAGACTTCACCAATTCAAGTGTCACTGAGGATCCGGAAAACTTTGTGGAAGAGTTGCAGAAAGTGTTTGAGGTGATGCATGTTGCATATGCAGAGCATGTGGAACTAGCTGCATACCAACTCTAGGGTGTTACTAGGATTTGGTACAACCAATGGAAAAAGAGTAGAGTTGAAGGGGTACCAATGGTGAGCTCGGGTGTGTTTGAAAGTGATTTCATGGGGCGCTTCTTTCCCTGTGAGCTGAGAGAGGCAAAGGTAACATAATTTCTTCGTCTTAAGCATGAATCCATGAGTGTGCATGAGTACAACCATAGCCTCATGTTCACTCAACTGTCCCGCTATGCCCAGAGATGGCTGCTAATATGAGAAGCAGGATGAGCTTGTTTGTGTCTGGGTTGTCTCGTCTGTCAAGCACAGTTGGTAAGGCTTCTATGTTGATAGGGGACATGGACATAGCAAGGCTTATGATCCATGTGCAGCAGGTTGAGGAGGACAAGTTGAGAGATAGGGAAGAGTTTGGCAACAAGAAGGCTAAGCTAACATGTAATGAGTCTGGGCAGCAAAAGGGTAATGCGAACCGATCATCTTTTCCACAAAATCCAAATGGACATGCTCCATCATCTGCTAGTGCACCTGCACCAAAGAACAGAGGTGAGTTCAGTAATCAGAATTTGCAGAACTTCAAAGCTCGACCTGCTCAGTCTCAAGGTAGTATGGCATAAGGGGCCAACTGGACTCCTACATATGCTAAGTGTGATAGGAACCACCCAGGAGTGTGTCATGATAGCTCCACTGGTTGCTTTAAGTTTGTTCAGACAAGTCACTTCATGAGAGAGAGCCCTAAGAACAGGAAGGGTAGTGGTAATGGGGGCAATAGAGCCCAATCTTCTTCAGTGGCTCCGCTAGACTGAGCTCCACCTAGAGGAGCTACTTCAAGGACAGGCGGAGGAGCAAACCGTCTGTATGCTATTACCAGTCGCCAAGAGCAAGAGAATTCACCTGATGTTGTCAGTGGTATGATTAAATTCTTTACTTTTGATGTATATGCATTGCTTGATCCAGGTGCGAGTCTATCTTTTGTGACTCCATATATTGTTATGAGATTTGATATTCTTCCTGAGTGACATCTTGAGCCCTTCAATGTTTCCACACCGGTTTATGAGTCTATTCTAGCTGAGAGAGTTTATCGTGATTGTACCATTTCTTTCAATCACAAGGACACCATGGCTGACTTAGTCGAGCTTGACATGGTGGACTTTGTTGTTATTCTAGGTATGGACTGGCTTCATCCGTGTTATGCCTCAGTTGATTGTAGAACTCGAGTAGTTATGTTTCAGTTTCCTAATGAGCCAGTTATTTAGTGGAGGAGTAGTCCAGCAGGGCCTAAGGGTCATTTTATTTCGTACCTCAATGACAGAAAGTTAGTTTCCAATGGGTGCATATTTCACTTAGTCTGAGTTAATAACTCTAGTGTTGAGACACCACCTATTCAGTCAGTTCCAGTTGTAATTGAATTTCCATAGGTCTTTCCAGATGATCTTCCTGGAGTCCCTCCTGAGAGATAAATAGAATTTGATATAGATATTCTTCCTGATACTCGACCTATTTCTATTCTGCCATATAAAATGGATCCCGCTGAGTTGAAAGAGTTGAAAGAGCAGTTGAAAGACCTTCTTTATAAAGTTTTCATTCGACCATGTGTCTCACCTTGGGGCGCTACGATCTTATTTGTAAGGAAGAAAGATGGTTCTCTTAGGATGTGTATTGATTACCGCCAATTGAACAAGATTACTATAAAGAATAAGTATCCCCTTCCCAGAATTAATAATCTTTTCTATCAACTTCAGGGTGCCACTTCCTTTTCTAAGATAGACCTTGAGGCGAGGGTTTGAGTTTGAGGGTTGTTCTTGAGGAGATTTGAGTAGGTTTTCATTTACTTATGTTGGGTATACAAATCTAAGAAAGTTTGGAAGTAATCGATCGATTCTAGGTAAATTAGGGAAAAAATTGAGAAGAAAATTTAGTCAGATTGTTCTTGGGGAGGGGTGGCGCGACGCTCCACTGATGTACCAGGGAGACTGGCACGCCACGCCTGCAGTGCACCAGAAATGGGCTGCAGTCGAGGTGGGGCTGGCGCCCTGCGCCAGGAATGCACCAGGGTCGCCCACCCCCATTTATTTTCTGTCATTCGTTCTGTCTGAGTTCTTTTAAAACATAACTTCAATCTCTTCCTGATTTTAAGTATCCAAACTACATCTAATCAATGATAAATCCTATATATCCAAATCATAATTCTTGAATTCACATTTCAAATTCAAGATAGAGTTAAGAGTAAAGTTCGAGGGAGTTCTTTTGAGTCATTTTGAGAAGTCTTTTGCAAACTTTTAAAATTTGTTTTAAGACTTGAGCAGTTGAGTATGAGGATGAGGAGAGTTGAGTTTCATTTTTCAAAATGAATATAAGGGAACTAAGTATTCCCAAGAGTAAATATTTTACATTTAAAATGAGAAGGAAACCTTGATTTCCAAATGAGTTCATGAGGAGTTTTGAGCACTAACTCTTTTAAGAAAAGCTTTTGAGTAATAATCTAATAGTTTGAGGATGAGGAAATGTTTTTAAACATACAAGCATGAGTTATATTATTCGCAGTAGTATTGAGCACCGATATGGGGACGATTTCAGACAACTCAAAGTCCTCATAAACCATGTATGCCAACATGGGTAAAGGGTCATACTTTTTAGATGATTCCTTATTGCTTTTAAGCATAGCTTAGTAGATCCACTTAGTTGAGGATGTTTTATACTCCGGCAAGGTATAGGATAGTTCTGGCAGCAGTGAGATGTTGTATAATTACATAGCTCATAGTGATGGTTGTCGGTTAGAGAATCTCCCAAATAAGAGTAAAAGAGTTATTATTGTATTTTTAAATACATTGAGTTATTATCTACTGTTTTAAAAGCTTTCTTTATAATACATACTTATTGTTGCTTTTATATTTAACTGAGTTGAGTATTTCTGAGTTTGAGTATCTTCGAGTATCCTTGAGTATCCATGTACTGATGTCATTTGGCCTACATCTTTCATGATACAAATACAGGTAATCATGGTCATCAACATGCGCTCCGTTGATACCATTTGCAGTCCCAGAGTTGCTTTGGTGAGCCTACTTGCTTCCGGAGGATTTCACTTTTATTTTCAGTCTTATTAAGATGTCATGGGTCATGTCCCGACGTCTATCATAGTTATTAGAGGCTTCATAGACAGTAGTAGTTGAGGAGCCTTTTCCATTTTTATAATGATGTTGTTATGATTTGAGTTAAATTTGAGGTTCATTTATTGTTGAGTAAGTCTTCCGCTAAGAGTTGAGCCAGGCCAAGGGTTCGCTTGGGGCCAACAATGGTTCTCGAGTGCCAGTTACGTCCCGGGTGTAGGCTCGGGGCATGACAACAACACCTCTACTTGGATTTATAGCCACACTCTACGAAAGCTGACCACTAGGCATGACCAGGGCACAAAATTAGGCGTATGAAGTAGGGGAACCTTGCCCCACAACATCAATATATCCATACACCTCAATTGGTCTACATCAGTCCTCAGAGTATCAAACTTACCCCTTATAAAATATAGCATAGTTGAACTTCCCTCAACCTTCTCACGAGCCTCTAACAAAGGAGGTTATCTAGTCTCACACCATGTGACTCAATCAAGACCTCACAATGAGTCAACCTAACCCTCATTGGAGCTAAAACAACCTCAATAGCCCTAAAAATTGTCTTGGGCAAATCTTTCTCAACCCTCACATCCGCAGACCAGGCAAGATTGCCAATTTGATAAATTATGGTCTGGGTCAAGGGGGATGGGAGATAGGAGCGGGGGAAGGTGCAACAACAGCAGTAGTAGAAGGTGCTGAGGAAGGCTGTGGTTTACCTGATTGCTCCAGAGAAGGAGCGAATGGAGTGGCTTCAGTAGCAAGTGTGGCAAGATCAACCACGAGCGTAGTGTCTTGTGGTGGCGTCTTCCTCCGAGCTGCATCGCCCGATCAATAGTCAGCCTCAATCCTCCAAATGTCATTGGAAGATACCGAGTTGAACCTCACATCAGTCTTCCCCCGAAAGGGAACTCCAGCGTCTTCACACAGTTGTGTAATCAGGACTGGGTATGGTAGAGATGTCTGCTCCTGTCTGGCCCTCATTAGCCTCTCCTCAATAATAAGCCCACTAACGTTGTTCTCCATCCTATCCATGATGCTCCCAACTAGTAAAACATTTGGATATCGAAGGATGGACTTATTTTGGTATGGCATGATGTTACTACTGATCACCCAAACAAGTATCTGGAGGCTACATTCATATATTTCTTCTCAATCTTCACTCCCTCAACCATCCATGGCGGGGAGATGTTAAAATTGATAGGATCGAACGAACCGTTCAGGTCATCTAAGATTTTTTTCAATCTGAGTCTGAGATAAGCATTACTGTAGTCTTTGTACCCAATACTTCATTAATTTTTCCAGTGTGGCATTGCATAGTCTTGCCACGAACCTTGATTTCTTCGAAGGGCTTTCACACTATACCCTTTCTCTTCTTTGGCAGTGCCTCTGTGTAGACTGCATAGAGCTACCGTATCCATGTTGGAACATAGGGAGGTCGAGGTCTTGTGAACCTCTCAAACCCATGAAATTTGATTATGTTACAGATCGTCGGGTATGCAATGACCACCCCATCGGTGGAGAGTCTTCTCTCCTCCAAGATTGTCTGTTCTCATGTAGCCTTGAGCCTATTTAGGGCTCTTAGAGCTATGATTAGGAGAACTTGAGAAATGGGTGCCTGATCTTGGGAAGACTGCACCAACTTTGATCGTATGTAAGTCCTATTTCTAACAACGTAACCCCTTTTCATGGTTGCTCATTTTCATGTGTTGAAGAGAGCAAAGTTGTTTGTTGTTGAGAAGGCTCATTTATAATTATCCTCTTATGCCTTTTGGAGGAGAAGGAGGAGAGGAGTCTCGATCTGACTCTGTATCAGAAGTCACCACATGTTTTCCCTTAGTTTTATCCATAACCTACAAAGCACACTTATTCAAACCTAGATGTACTGAAGGTTAGTTGAAATCAAAACCCAAAAGAAAACACAGTTCAAAAATATTCTGAGGCTCTCCTACAAGGAAGACGGTCTGCCTAATAGGTTGGGCGAGCTCAGATGAGCTTGCCGAAATGGACAGTACACAATTTCAAAGAACTCAGGCACATTGGGTGAAGTCAACTCCAACTCGGTGATACGCCAAATTGGTTTCGGCGAGATAAGACAAGTCCACCGAAAGTGACCGTGCAAAATTAAAAAGAACAGGCACAAAGGGGGATGTCCACTCCCTCTTGGTGATCCACCGAGTGGGTTTTGGTGGAGAAAGACAAGCCTGCCGAATGGAACAGTACCTTGGTCACATATTCAAGCAAGGAAGACGATCTAGGTCTTAATTACAGATTCACCTAACTGCCTTGGCGAGCTAAGACAAGCTCGCCGAACAGGCAAAGTTTAATCAAGTGCCTATTTTCACAACTTTAACCACAATACGTAACAATACCCAATTCTCAATCTACTCTACAATCTACCCACATTCTTTTTCTACCCTTGGGTACTAAGACTTCCCCGAATTGTCACAAAATATTACTCTAATTGACGATTTTCCCTTAAGAAAGTCGTGACTCTATCTATCATTGGGCAAAATCATGATATCAGAGCAACATCGGGATAATTAAACTTCACCCATATGAAATTCAACCAAGACCCAGTACATATGAGGACTTAATTTCAATATTCAACCAACACAATCAATTTTAGCAATTCTAGGCAAATATTCAAATATCTAACTTATGGACACAATTCAATACGATCTATTTAGCACTACCCAACAAAATCAACCAACAATATATTTCAAATGGCCTTTAGCCCACATCTAAAAACACAATTTTAAGCATAAACAATGAGATATGAATCGAACACCAACCTCAAGTAGACACAAAGTACATCGGGAATGTAGGGTTGGGTCGTAAAGCAAGGAATCCAACTGCACTCTAAGTACTCAAAAGTACACACACGAGTCACTCTCATACTTAAATATAGTATTGAAAGCTTAAGGAAAAAAGAGTTCAAAGATAGCAAAGGGTTTCTTTTTGAAAATGAAAAGACCGTTGGCCTTTTATGTCAGGCACATTCGTGAGCTGCGACTAATGTCACTGAGTGAATTCCGTGAATTGCCAATGGAGCTAAAGCTCACCGAAGAGGTTTGAACGAATACAAAACCTGAAAGTTGAGAACTCGATGGAGTCTGCATAGTGTATGTTGGCGGATCTCTGTTTGGAGCTCAAATCAACAAAGTTGTAAGTACAGTGTTTCACTTTTTCCAGCTCGAAAGGCGGACAAGAAAGAATTCGCATAATGCCTTCGGCGGATCTTGTTATTGTTTTGGTATCACCTAATTTTTCATTCACAACACTTTCACTTTCTTTAAACGTGCACTCACAACACACGTTATTGAAAGCAATAAAACAAAAGTAAAAACTTGGGTTGCCTTACAAGAAGAACCTTATTGGATGTCGTGGCACAACATAGTTTTCACTTCCTCAACATTTATTTTTGGGCTATGAGATTGTGTCACTAGACAATAATCCCTTTTGCCTTGGATTGAGATGGGTGGAGATCGGACACATCTGAGTCTCTAGCTGTTTGATAGACACCGAATGAGAAGTCACTATTTGAGATAAGGTGGAGAAGTTATTTTTCAAATCCCTCAACACCTCGTCGGACCCCTCAACCTTGTTGAAGATCCTCAAGAGAATTTCCTTTGTTCGATTTCCTTCCAGACCAGCTGGTTCTTTTGGACGTGGACGATCATGGGGAGGAATATATCTATCTTTTTCAGCTTCTCTATCTCTTCAATTTCCACCTCTCCAATCTTTCCAACCACTATCTCTTTCCTTGTTCCAACCTTGGTTCCCATCTTATCGTTGGTAGTTTGGGTGAGAACCCCCCATTTGATTTCCCAAATATTGTACTTCCATATTGTACAATGCCTCAAACTTAACATCCTCTCAGCACTGTCCACTATTTTTTCCAACCGCATTCACCGATTTCAATCCACCTCCTATGACATGTTTAGATAACAAATCAAATTGGGTCATTGTTTTGGTCATGTTTTCATCTCTCTCATAGTCCTTCTCAATGTGTTCTTTTCTCATGTCATCTAGCAACAACGTTGCTACTTCATACAATTGTCTCATTAATCCATCTTGGGAAAGTTGATCAGCCACACCTTTATTGATTGAATCAAGGTTGTAATAGAAGTATTGCAGCAATAAATGGTCCGGAACACCATGTGTTGGACATTGCAAGAGTAATCTCCGGAATCACAACCATGTCTCCTATAGAGGTTCACCTCCAATTCTTTTGAAATTTTGGATTTGGTTCCTACATTTAACCATCTTTGAGGGGGGGAAAATCTCTCCAAGAAAGCTTCACTCAACTCCTCCCAGAAAGTGATAGAGTCATTTGGCTCTTCCGCCAACCATCTTGTAGCTTCACCCCGTCAACGAGAATGAGAATAATCTCAACCTTATGGACTCTTGTGAGATGTTCTTGAACACAAATGACCCACACACATCACAAAATTTCGAAGGTGTTCATGGGGATATTCATTAGCTAAACCCCAGACATTCCTCTTTATTGGGGAAATTGTAGCATTGTTCTGGTTACATGAAAAACTTCCTTCCCTATTGTGGGAGGTAACCGGATAGCTCCTGTGGTTTGAATGATGTTCACATGCTTAACATTCAAATCACCCATGTTATCATTTTTCCCGTGGTGACTATCGTTTTCACTACCATAGTTTCTCATGTTTTAAACTTGTAAATCAGAAAACAACAACACCAAGCAACAATCTACTACAACAAAACAAATTTATAAACTAATTTCTCAAATGGAATTACTAGCCATCATTCCCCAACAAAGAGACCATTCTTGATAATGCTCAAAATAATCTCTAAAATAAATTCAAAGAGTAAGCGATCGTCATCAATATGAATACCCAACTAAGGGTCGAGGTTGAATCCAACAAAGAATGATACAAGGCAAGGAATTCTACCAAAAAATTTAGAATGAAAATCAATTCATTTGTACCAATAAGAACAATGGGTGGATGATTCCACCAAATTTACAAAAATAATTTTGATTTCAATAGTCAAAATTAAACAAAGATTTCAGAAATTCAATCAAGTAACAACTAATCTAGGAGTGCGGGGATTAGAAATTGATGTCACATAGGAGTAATTGTGTTGCTATATAGTGATGAACACTCTTGGATAGGCTTGGTCATCTTCTAAGATACTAATCTTCTTTCGATCTCATAGCATCAGTTCATAGAATCTCCTTTGGGTCTCATCAATGTGCATAACTAAACAACCCAATACCTTACACTATTCTCTCTTTCGATGCAGAAATAGGGTGCATAATTCCGACCCATAATCTCTATTTTCAAATAAATTACAGACACCAAACCTAAATTGCAAGTATCGAACTAATTACCCACTCCAATCAATCTCTTTTGAGCATTAATCAGAAATCAAAAGTAGGAATTAAGTTTGCAAGCTTAACCCATAAGTTAACCCCCATGCTAATTAGCCCAAATTCATGTACGAACAACAACACATCAAAGTATAACACAATACCCACTATATTAAATCAAAACTCAACCCCATAATTCCACCCCTAGACTTTGGGGTTTTAGCCACCCATCACAAAGTGTAAAGAAATTATACCTTGCATTAATGCAACCATGAATAACATTAAATTAAGCAATTAGAAGAAATACCCACTTTGAATTCAACTTCAATTTGTCAATTTCAAGAGCAAAGTTGAAAAACCCCAAAACTAAAGGTGTTCTTCACAAAGTAAAGTGTTTCTCTCTCTAAATGATTCAGAACTCTTTAAAAAATTTCAAACTCTTCTTTCTCTCTCCTTTGGAATATTTATATTTCCCAAAATTTGATCCAAAACTCAATGTGTGACCCATTCGGTGACGTTATTCGGGCTCCCCGATGTAACACTCCAGAAAACTAGTAAACTAAGCTAGAGCCTAATGTATAACTAGTAGCCTAATTGGGGTTTAACGTAAAGGTTAGAGACGTAAAATAACCTCCGGTACTCAATATAAATGTTTTTGGGTGTAAACGTCAAGGTACGACCCCCCAAGGACCAACAAAGGGTCCATGAGGAGGACCTTGAGACAGCCCAAAAAAGCTGTCAAAAGACAGCCTACCCACGAAGGGCATCCACGATCCGTGGATGGACCCACGCCCCGTAGGTGGGGGTCGTGGGTCAAGGCTGGACCTTCCCCTATTTTCCTAGCCCCAGACCATCACCCACGTTTGACCAGTACGGTTTGTGGACCCACCCACGGTCCGTGGGTGAGGTCTCGTTGGTAAAGGAAGTTTTTGGTCTTTAATTATTAAGTTGGGGGGTTAAGGGAGGAGCTTAGGATTAATTAATTAATTATGTAGGGTCTTTTTATATTAATTAGACTACCTATATAAGCCTAATATACCTCTAAACTAAGTCAATTAATTCATTCTTTCAAGACCCCAAAATAACTAATACCCTTCCAAATATTTCTCTCACTAAAACCTCCATAGAAGAAGAAGAAGAAGTTGAAGTCTAGGGTTCAAGGACTCATCTTTTCTACCCAAATTCATGAAGAATCTAGAATAAGGTATGGTAGTCTTGATACATGGAAAGCTTTCTTCCATGGAGCCTTCAAACTTTCTATTTCAAAGAAGAAAATTCTCCAAACCCTAGGGTTTTCACTCAAGTCATGGATTCTTCCTAAAAACGTTTTCAATGATTTAATTCTCATATATTATGAATGAATTATTTTTTTATGGTGGTTTTATGATAAAATCTCCCATGAATCCATAAATTTCCCCATAACCCTAATTTATGACTTTGTGATGTGGGTGAATTGTAGTAAGATGAATATTATGGAATTGTTCTTGTAGTAGTTTAATTACTTGAATCATGTTATTATCCATGCCTAATTTAGTAATTCTAGGTGTTTTGATTGAATGTGATCTATGGTCCATGAAGGGCAATTATGAGAATTATGTATGATTTTGATGTTTATGTACATGCTTTATGAATACCTTGAGAATGAAATTGCTATGATTATGATAATGATGATGTGTTGGTTGAAAGACTATTCTCAATTATACACTTACGAATGATGATTGACATGTTGTAAAGGGTTTTATCAATGTATAATGTACCATGAATTGGTAGGCTTATGGCATCCTCTTCATGTGTAATTTAAAGTGATCTTGATTGATGTACCTTGAATTGGCAGGCTTAGGGCATCCTCTTCTTGTGTAACTAAAGGTATCTTGACTTAATGAACCTTGAATTGGTAGGCCAATGGCATCCCTTTCATAAATGACTAATGGAGTATTCTAATGATGAACCTTGAATCGGTAGACCAATGGTATCCCTTTCATGAGGATTCAATGAGCTCTTCTAATGATGTACCTTGAATCGGTAGGCATATGGTACCATTTTATGTGTTTAATAATGCACCTTGAATCGGTAGGCTAATGGCACCCTTTCATGTGTGTAATAATGTACCTTGGGTCGGTAGGCCAATGGCATCCCTCTCATGTGTAATAATGTTAAAAGAGAATGAACTACTCTATGGGAATTTAACGCTTAGCACCGAGTGGATATCGTAAGGTGGAAGCTCTCCCCATGTTAGGCTGGGTTTCTAGTAACACCTTTCTTATCCCATAACTATGTGCCCACATAGGTTATTAGCTAGTGGA
>JAJONR010006599.1:0-28238 GCA_029582245.1 Solanum etuberosum | reverse complement strand
TTCACGTTTCGTTGTTGAAGAAATGTGTGGGTGATCCAGCATCCATAGTACCTTTAGAGAGTGTGGCTGTGAAAGATAGTCTCACTTATGAGGATATGCCAGTTGAGATTCTTGATCGTCAGGTTAGAAGGTTGAGAAACAAAGAAGTCGCTTCAATTAAGGTTTTATGGAGGAGTCAGTCTGTAAAGGGAGCTATTTGGGAAGCAGAAGCAGCCATGAAGGCCAAGTATCCTCACCTCTTTCCTTCCGATTCCATTCCAGCTTGAGGTAATAGTTCCTCTCCAGTTTTTCAGTCATTTATGCGTAGATTCAGTCTTAGTATAATGTTCCTTCAGTTTGTACTTGCATTTTCAACGTATTTGCATGTCCTTGGAACTCAGTTCAGTCAGGAATCAGTTTCTAGAAATTTATGGTAGGGTTTACAGCTCTTTCCCTCCATCTTCAGCTAGTTTAGTCTCCATTCGAGGATGAATGTTTCCAAGGGAGAGATAATGTACCACCCCGTATGCTAGAACTACCAGAAATACAGAATTCTAGAAGTTGGAGATGCCACCTACGGACCGTAGGGTGATCCACGGACCGTAGGTGGGGTCCGTGGATGGCTACCTGCAACTCCTCCCCAGAAAGTCCAGGAAATTTGGCTAAGGGTAGACCCACGCCAGGACCTATGGATCGTAGGTCAGACCACGGTCCGTGGTCCAGGGCCGTAGGTCGGACCACAGATTTCTAGTCCCAGAACTCCAGAAAATTCAGCTAAGGCATGAACCACGGCCAGGACCTACGGACCGTAGGTCAGACCACGGGCCGTGATCCAGGTTTGTGGATTGTGGCCTTCAGGTCCGAGCCCCAGACACCATTCGACGGACGACCAGCATGGACCGTCGGTCCATCCACGGTCCTTCGGTTGGTTCAAACAGCAGTTAAGTCGGGGTTTTTTTTGTCTTTTCCTTATACGTTGGACCCCTAAACTACGTCGGTTAACCCCTAAACTACGTAATTTTGGTCAGTTTAAGCCTAGTAACTTAATTATAACTTTTCCTAGTCAATTCATTCTCCAAAATTTATCAAACTCAGAAAAAAAGAGGAGAAAGAGTCGACCAAACCCCTTTCCAAGAACGCAACGAGTTTCCATCAGTTCCAGCCCTGAAATCGAAAGATTTCTCCGTGGAATTCATCACCAGGTATGTGGGATTTCACTAGTGGGTTCCTTGCACCCATTAGGTCCCTAGAATTCAGTCAGAATCTTGATTCCCTTGATATCATCTAGACCTAGGGTTTCTTGAATGTTAGAAAATGTTGGGTTTTCGCTGCTAGAATGATCCAAATCAGATTATTATGTTGTTGCTTCAATTCTTGAATGATTCAGAACCCTAGTTCTGTAGATTCGTTTAGATCATAAATTACGCATGCTAGGTCAGTTATATTAAGATATACATGCCCCAGTTACGAATGTTTCATTATCAGTACATTAATGTTGCATTCTCAGATTTTGCATGTCAGTATTTTGAGCTATCCAGTATTACAGAAATTCAGTCATAATATCTTATTTACATAGTCAGTTGGGAGTAGACTTAATACCGAGTTTGACTAGGGTTCAGTGTACTCGAATAGTCCCAGAACTACGTGCCCCATGGGATGTAAGTCCCCTCTGTGGGCATTATTTTAGTGATCACGTCAGTCATGCCTTTATACCTCTGGCAGGGTATATTGGGTCCTCTCGATGGGGCGTATACATCGGACTCCACATTTAGCCCATGTGGTTTTATGTCGGTTATTAGTAGCTCCCTCACAGTTAGACTCTATTGCATTGACCATGATATCAGTTACAGTCAGATTTCAGTCTCAGCATGTTATAAACTTGGTCATTGCATTTAGTTAGTTCATGTTTAGTATTTCCAGTATAGTGTCATGCTTATCTTATATCATTGCTCAGTTATATGTTTTGTTCAGTTATGTTTATATTGTTCAGCTTTACTTTATCTTGCATGCTCAGTACCTTTCAAGTACTGACACATACTCTGCGCTACATCTTCTCGTGATGTAGGTCTAGGTTCTCAGCTTCCAAATCATGCATAGATCGGTTCCTGATCTTCAGCTCAGCAGTATCAGTGGTGAGTCCTCATTCTCCGAGGACGACATATATGTTTCCTTTCGATTTTAGTCTTTAGTTTCATTTTTTCTAGATTTAGCTGGGGCATGTCCCAGCACTTCTAGTCAGTTAGAGTCTTATTTCAAATATAGTTAGAATCAGTTTTAGATTCAAGTTTGATATTTCAGTTGTCGTTAAACTCTCAGATTATATATCTAGATTTAGAATGGGTATTCCCCATAATTTTTAGTTTATCTCATGTTTAAGCTTCCGTACAAAATTACCTTATTTCAGTTATCATAGTATGCTTATGTTATTCCAACAAGGTTAGCTTGGGTTCACTCATGATCCTATGTCACGTGTCCGCGTCTTGGGGGTAGCTCGGGGCGTGATAATTGTGATGCATCCAGCATTGGTTTGGGTTCTGTGTTAATACAATGGGGCTAGGTTATCACTTAAACATCAAGGCAGCTTAGGCTACATGAGCATAACTACCCCACTCATGACTTGGAGTTAGCGGTGGTAGTTTTCACGCTAAAGATCTGGAGGCATTAAATGTATGGGGTTCATTTTGAGATCTACACTAATCACAGAAGTCTTCAGTATATCATGATCCAGAAGGATCTTAATTCGAGGCAGTATAGCTGGATTGAGCTTCTGAAAGACTATGATCTCTCTATTCTCTACCATCCGGGAAAGGTGAATGTGGTGGCAGATACCTTGAGTCGGAAGGTAGTGAGTATGGGTAGTCTAGCCTTCTTATCTACTGTGGAGTGACCTTTAGCATTGGATATTCAGTCCTTAGCTAACAAGATGGTGTGGTTAGATGTCTCAAATTCTAGGCGTGTCTTAGCCTATGTGGGAGTTCAGTCCTCTTTACTTGATTAGATCCACAGCCATCAGTTTGAGGATGAGGCCTTGGTGGCACTTCGAGATCAGGTGTTAGTGGGAGATTCTGGTCAGGTTACCTTAGACTCAGAGTAGGTTTTGAGGTTGCCAGGTCGTATTTGTGTCCTGAGAGTTGGCAGTTTGATTTAGTTGATACTTTGAGAGGCCCATGATTCTAGATATTCTATTCATTTGGGCACCGTGAAGATATATCATAACTTGAGGCAGCATTACTGGTGGGCCAGTATGAAAAGAGATATTGCAGACTATGTATCTCATTGCCTGAATTGTCAGCAGGTGAAGGCCGAGCATTTGAGACATGGTGCGGAGTTCCAGAGATTACCCATTCTGGAGTGGAAGTGGGATCACATCACTATGGACTTTATAGGTAATGACAGCATTTGGGTCATCGTTGATCGATTGACCAAATTAGCACACTTCCTCCCTATTCAATAATCATTAAGTGCCAAGAGGTTGGCCCATTTCTACATTCGTGAGATGGTTCGTCGTCATGGTGTGCCTCTCTCCATTATATTAGATTGGGGTGCTTAGTTCACTTCTAGCTTTTGGAGGACTTTTCAGGAAGAGTTGGGCACTCCCGTTGATCTTAGCACAGCCTTTCACCCGTAGATTGATGGCTAGTTGGAACGTACTATTTAGGTTTTCTGAGGACATTTTACGGACTTGTGTTTTAGAGTTTGGAGATTAGTGGGACAAGTTCTTTCCTTTGGCAGAGTTTGCATACAATAATAGCTACCATTCTAGCATCCAGATGGCCCCGTTTGAGGCCTTATATGGTAGGTATTGTCGTTATCTGGTTGGTTGGTTTGAGTCTACAGAGCCTAGACCACGTGGCACAAACTTGATTCAGGAAGATTTAGAGTAGGTGAGGGTACTTCAAGATAGACTTTGGACAACTCAGAGTAGGCACAGGAGTTATGCTGATTGTAGGTGGTGGCCTTTGAGGTTTTTGGTTGGTGGTAGTTTTCCTCCGTGTGTCACCCATGAAGGGCATGATGAGATTTGGGAGGCGAGGCAAGGTTAGCCCCAGGTATATTGAACCTTTTGAGATCCTTCAGACAGTTGGAAATGGTGCTTATGAGTTAGCTTCGCCTCCAATATTCTCAGTTATCCATATAGCCTTTCCTGTTTTGATGTTGCGTCGGTATGCTCCTGATGAGTCGCATGTGTGTCAGTATGATACAGTAGAGTTGGATGATTGCTTGACCTTCATAGAGGAGCCAATTTCCATTCTTGCGAAAGATGTGCGGTGGTTGTGCTCAAGAGCCATTTCTGTGGTTAAGTCCATTGGAGGAATCGTCTTGTTGAGGATGCTACTTGGGAGATCGAGAATGATATGCGGGAGAAGTTTCCTGGCTTGTTTGAGCCTTCAGGTACTTCTTCACTCTTACTTTCACCGATGAAAGTCCATTTTAGTAGTGGATGTTGTAATGACCTTCAGGTCATTTCTTTGTTTATGCCTCATGTTCATCGTTTAGAGCTTTTCTTTAGTGACCCCAAGTCATTTATGACTTACTGGGACTTCCAATTCGGTCATCTAGTCATTCATTTGGTTTTTATGTGGGTTTTAGTGTTTTGGGAGCTTCTGAACCTTGAATGGTCATTTTTTATCAAAAGTTCAGGAAGATGGCCTCAGATTCCAATTGTGATGTTTTCATCAGCTCTAGAAGGGTCATATTTGGCTAGCAGCATAGTCTTCACGACTCCCGAGGCTTTCAGTGTGAGTTTATGCGATTAGGCGTTTTAACTTTCAACTTGAAGCCTAAGTTTGATTTTAGTCAACATTTTCAGTAAACGAGCTCGGATGAGAATGTCGTCAGCGCGGTTAGATCTGGAATGTTGAGTTTGCTGTGGAACAACCCTTCGTGTAGGTCCCGAGGTTTCCGCACTGATTTTGAGTCCCTTTGTGGAATTTGGCTTAAAATAGAATTTTGGTGTGGGACCCACTTTTCTTCGAAATGACCTTGGATTGAAATTTTGATGGTACCGTTGAGTCGGGAATGTCGTTACCGATGGGGTAGCATATTTCATTTGCGTGCACGGGGTCCTGAACGAGTCCCGGGCACCCCGTTGATGTTTTAGGGCCTTAGCCCTTTTACTGTCAACTGAGGCACGCCCACGTTCGCGCGCCCATTGCAACGTTCGCGGACAGAAGGCGCGCGGCTATGCCGCATTCGCGCTGATCGGGCGTCAGTCCTATATAAGGCTTGTCGCAAGCCAGGCTTGGCCCATTTAGTATTTTGGCGATTTCTCTCTTGTTTTAACTCCAATTTTAATGATTCAACGTTCAACGTGCTTGTTTTTGTCGGGGCTACGTGGTGGAGTGATTGTATTGTGTTGCAGGCACTCCGTTTGAAGTAAAAATAGCTTGAAAGTTGTTGCCTCCCTCTTTTAAATTGAGTTTTTGTTGGTTTGTTGTGTTAGCTGATTTTTGAGCCTCGAATTGAGTCCTATTTTGGGACATAAGTTCTAAGCATAGATTAGGACATTTTGATAGAGTCCATTCTAAAATTTCTGGCACGGATCCCAATATTAATATTTGACTCTAAAAGTTGATATGTCTTCGTTTTTGGTGATTTTGGTTTCTAAATGACCGTATTGATGTTGTGATCCTATTTTGGATAGTGTGGCAGTGTTCAGAGGTCATTCTGGAGGGAAAATCTCCAGCCTTGTGATTCAGAGCGCGCACGGTCGGCCTGCTAGTAGGCTACACCTTCCTTTCTAATTAGATTGACCATGAATGTGTGAATTCATGACGATGAGTGTTAATTGAGGGTGGGTACCTAGTTATTTCTTATTTCCTTGCTAGAAGCCATGATCTAGGGTTGGTTAATATTGTTTCGAGGATAGTACCACGCTGGTAAGGGGTTGTATGTATGTAGTATCATGCTATGTGATTTCCTGGTTTGGTTTCTTGTTTTGGAGCATGTTTTGGCCTTAGTAGGATAGACTAGTGTTTCCTTAGACCCATGCACCTTGTGCTATGGTATGTCTCCGACGTCGCTTCAGATGGACTAAGTCCTTGTAGACTGGAATAGAAGACTTGGGTCTGATAGTATGATCCTTAGCTTAGGCATTTGCGCTACTTGTTAGCTTTCTGTCTCCTCTCCCTATTTATACGGCTCCGATGTATTACCGGAGGTTGTGTGCTTTCTCGAGATTGGAATACTTTCGGCTGGGCACCTTTTTGTGATATCTTTGTGAGTGGACATCAATCCACGGTAGTTTTGAGCCTACTTGAGATCCTCTACAGAGTTGATACGCCCCATGGACACTCTTGCTAGCTCGACGGCTAACGCCCCTAGGAGTGGGCTGGCTGGCTAGGCGGCCTGGATATCTGAGATCCTCTACGGAGTTGACATGCCCCCGAGGCACTCTTGCTAGTTGGGCTGTTTACCCCCCTAGGAGTGGATTATATGGTAGGGCGGCCTGGGTTGATAGTAACTCTTGCTCGTTGGGATGGGAGTTGACTTGTAAAGTTGATTGTCACTCTTGCTAGCTGGGGTGGGAGTTGACTAGTTGAGTAGATTAGCACTCTTGCTAGCTGGGATAGGAGTTGATTGACTCTTGGATTCGGATCTGGATTACTCTTCTATTTGTAGCTTAGTTATTCTGTGTACCTTTCGGGCTTATGGGAGTCCGTTTGGATTTTATTTAAACTTGCGCACAAGTGTACCCTCTAGCTTATGGGGTCCAGTTAGTTTTAGTTTATATATATTTAGATTTGCTTTCGGTATGCTCGTGTGCCTTCTTTTCATATCCGTTTTTACCTCTGTTGGTGTCTAGATTCTATCTTTTCTGATTGTCTTTACCTTTCTTGCTCGGTCGGCCTATGATGCCTACTGAGTACCTTGTTTTGGTACTTATGCTACACTCTGCATCTTCTCATGATTCAGGGCCTAGTACCAGCTCTCAACGGTGATCGTTCGTGCAATCTTTTGCAGCGTAGGGATACTAGAGACGAGTGTGAGCACTTAGCATTCTGGATCAGCCTGTCTCCTTATGTACATATGTTAGCTTGTGTTTTAACTTTGAGACGGCTTGTTGTGGTCTACTCTTGGGACTTGTATTTACTCTTGTTAGACAGCTCTTTACTCGTGACTTCCAGGTTCTGAGAGGGTATCTATAGTATATAGTTTTGGGTTTGCTTTCTGTTTCTGTCTTTTCTTATTGTTAGTATTGTTTTATGTTTAGTTCTACCCATGTACTCACTACTTATCGTTCTGGGTATGGGTCGGCTTATCTACTGGTGGGTTTTGGTAGGTGCCATCGTGAATCGGAGAGTTGGGTCGTGACAAGAACCAATGCAAATAAGCACGTTCATAAGAATAATGAGAAGATTATAATGTTCATACCAATAAAAAATCAACTCTCACAATCTAGGCACGTCATCAATAGTGAGTCAATATAACAGTTCAAACCATTCATGGCACATCATCATTAATTTATCAACCACTTTCCTTTTTATCCCACATTATCAACACTATAAGTTCATCAATAGATAACAATGACCAAGAATTATTAAACCCTTCACTGATTCCTATTACTCCTAACCACACAATAAAGCATAGAAGATTCAATGCGCTTAACTAAGGGTCAAAGATGTCCACTTGCCTTAAAAAGAGCAAGCAATCAACTCGACACTTGAGCTTTCCCTCTATGATTGGCCTTCGAATCAACACAACCTAACCAAATATGGAATGACAATGAAAATTCAAGACAACAACACCTACGTCATTGATTTCAGAAACTAGATGCAAATCGATCCAAAAAGTCATTCCCAAGGGCTAGGATTAAATCTGAAATTTTTGTGTGAAATCATGATACCCAAAGATTTTAGAACTCATTAGTGAAAACCACATTGAAAAACGAGTTGAAAACCAGCTTAAATCACCATTTTCCTTAAAACCCAATTTCTTGAGAAAACTCATAAAGTTTGAGTGCAAATTTTGCAATTACGTGATAAAAGTTTTTGAAATCAGTAATGGAAAATAAAGATTGGGAGTTAAAAATTGTTACCTAATCAAAGAATGTCAAAAAAAATAATTTAAAATAGCCCCTACCGAGCTTCCAAAGTTCTAAAAATGGTAAAATGATGGTGAAAACCCTACTTTGGAAAAGAATTCTATCCAGGAAACATTACTCTTCGCAATCTCGGCCCAAAGACTCCCGATCGTGATGATTAACACTGGTCAACACATTAATTAACCATCGTGATCGGGAAAAGGGACCATGCGAACACGATGCTCAACCCACAGACTCTTTGTGATCGGTGCACAGGCCATGCGATTGCGACACACAAAATCAAACACTTACGTGATCACGAGAGAGGAACTCGCTATCGCAGTGAACAAAATATCATGCACCAGATAGTAGAATCAGCAAAAGTCAACACTTAACAATACTCATCGAAAGGATCCTCAGGATTCGTTCGAAATCCCGAACACACAAAACACGTATGTTATTCAACTAAACTCAAAGTTTCTGACTTATGGAACTGTCGAAACATGGATTCGCGTTCTCCTTGACCCGAAATACGTTATAGCCGAAATAAACTAATTTTCACTCAAAAATACCAAACTTCCCTCGGAACCTTTGAAAATTTAACAAATACCTCATCATGGCCTAAAATAATCCCCTAAATCCAACGAAATTATCAAAAATCTAATCCGAGCGTCTGAACCCCAAAGTTGACCAAGGTCAACTCTTAGACTAAATACACTTAAACTTCCAACTCACGGGCTTAAATCCATATAAAGACTTCAAAACTAAAAAATGAAAATAATCCTAGGCCAAATTCCGCATTCCGGAGTTGATAGAACTAACAAAATATTATTTCGAGACTCGTAGCTCCGGTTATTGCCAAAACCCACTTTTAACAACTTCGAGTCTCAAAAAACTCTAACACTTCAAAAAATCCCAACTTTTCTAACAAATTTCAAAACCAACTTCGTAAACTGACCAAACATGACTCACGACAACTATCGAGATGGGTAAAATGATAATTCTCCAAAAAATTTCAAAAATGACCTTAGGGTCATTACAAATATTTTTTACTCTAACGGTGCACCAAACTTAAACTGCAAAAATAATAATAATTGCAATTGAAGATCATAAAGAGGTAACACATCACCTTGTATTGTATGTAAGTTTATATTAGAATAGATTGTTTAGGAGGTATTTTGCTTAAATAGATTTTTGACCTTTAGTTTTAAAAGTGAACAAGTATAATAAGATTAGCAATGCACCGGGCAATTGGATTAGGGGTGGCAAATGGGTAGATTGGATCGGATTTGGATGGATTGAATATGGATTGAGTTAAAATGGATTGGATCACAAACCACCCATATAAAATATGGGTAAATATGGATTTGGTCAAATATGGTTTGGGTAAAATGGTTGTAACCCACTTTAATCTCCTAAAGTCAAAAAATATTAAATCAAAGCTAAGTTGTTCATACCTAAACCCCTACCATCCCACCCCAAAAAAAAATTAAAAAGAATTATTTTTAAAAAAAAAAAAAAAATATCAACCCCTACCCCCATCCCACCCTACCTGCCCTAGCCTCCAAAATATAATTTTAAAAAACTTTTTTTTTTGGAAAAATAAAAATTTCGATTTTTTTTAATTTTTTTTTCCAACCCTACCCCTGTACCCCCACCCCAAGAAAAAATTAAAAAGAATTTTTTTAAAAAGAAAAATTGGCAACCCCTACCTCTACTCCCCACCCCGCCACCACCAAAAAAAATTTTAAAAACTTTTTTTTTCTGAAAAATAAAAATTTTAATTTTTTTCCAACCCTACCCCCCCCCCTCCCACCCTAGGACACCTCCCACTCACACCCAAAAAAGTTTTATAAAAATTTTCAAATTTTTTATTTTTTGCCCCCACCACCACATCCACCCCTCACCCCATCTCCAATTTTTTATATTTTATTTTCAAAAATAAATAGTGCAATTAGGGATTTTTATGATAAGAGAGTGATATATGGGTATAGATGGATTGTCATGTTTACCCATTTTGTCCATATTTGTGTGAGCCTAAATAGGTTGAAGTTCATATTTACCTATTTAAGAAAATATGAGTGATCCATTAAATTTAATATGGGAAAAATGGTTCCATTTCACTTATATGGACTGAAATTGCCACCCCTAAATTGGATTGTAACTCTATCGTATGGGGCTCTGGATTCACATAATATGAGAGGACGCATTGGAGGAGTGATATGCAATAGTAATGGTGGTGTCTCGTATTCATGAAGTCTATGCTTGCTACTTCATGTATATATGCTGAGCTTCGTGCTTTGTTACAGGTAATTCAATTGGCTTTATCTCATAATGAGCTACTTAACTTACTACAATCTACTAACATTGCCTATGCTAATATCTTGAATGATTGTTGGTGGTTCCTCCTCCAATTGGAATATTGGATAGTCCGTCGAGTAGAGCATGTGTACAGGGAGGTGAACGGAGTGGCGGACGCTTTGGATAAGAAAGGTAATAAATCAACACCTTTTGAAGAAGTCATACTTTCCGGTACAGTGCCGTCGTTTGCCGTGGTTGTTATGGAAGCTGATCAACTAGGATCCTACCGCAAGAGACTAGTATCGTCTTTCACAACATCGACTTCTACTAGTTACTTTTTATATAACCCCCACTCTCCTTTTTGGTGTGACGGTCCTCGCCCCTTGTACACTACTACTACTTAATTAATAGAATAGTTTATCTTTTATTACTTGAAAAAAAACACTCTATTGGAGGGGAGCCGCTTCCGGTTTTAAGTAGAACAATGATTTTTGTTTGAATGAAAAATATACTTCTTGATGAGGATCGATCAAACAACCACTCTTTCCATCTCAATTTATGGCATACTTATCTCTTTTTGAGAGATAATTTAATTAATTTTTTAAGCTAAATTGAATTAGATCAATTTAAATTTAAAAATACATAAAGTACTATAAGTTACAATTTTTCTCTTGACAATATGATGAAAAAATTTATTTTAAAATATTATCTACATTATTTAAATCTTGAAAAACAAAAAGTGTAGCATATAAATTGAAATAAAGAAATAAGTACTTAAAACACTTACATTAACTGGTCTTTAAAAAGTCAGCAAATTAAAAAAAAAAAAACTCACGAATTTATTCAAAAGTTAAGTACAAGTGATATACATCAATGAACTTAGAAGTAATTTTTTTTTTTTTTATGAATGAATTAGTTTAGATAGAATAGAATTTTTCATGTGCAAGAATATAAAAGTTACTCCCTCCGTCCCAAATTAGCTGAATTGTTATTTATTTGAGATAAAAATGCACACATCTACAACATATTTTGAATATTATTTTCGATTACTATCCTTTTAATCATCCCCATACTATTCTCAAAAGTAGAGTTAATCATTACTCAACATGGCTTGGAGTTTGATTATAATAATTACACTTAATAAAGCAATTTAAAATTCCAACATTAGCGTGAGCTTTTCACATTACTCTATCAAACTTTTGATTTATATTGAAGCCAAATATTTGTAGCTAAATTTGAAAATTTCATGATGATAAATTCGTTGAATTGGAGCCAAATTTTAAATTTTAAAATCTTAACAAAATACTCAAAATAGAACCAGAAATTTTCAACTTAAATTTTTTACATGGAGCCGAAAATTTAAAAAATTAAAATCGCCTAAAATTTATCCTATAAAAAAAGGTTTACTTCTCTAGGGCCTCATTTGTTTGCACTTAATGGAGGTTTGAATCTTAATCATTCAGATTTAGTCCATTAAGTGTGTTTAGTTTTTAGGTCTGAATCTTAATCATTCAGATTCAATACATTACGTCCGTTTGTTTCTTTTTTAAAAAAAAAAAAACTTCTTAATGGGTATTAATAAGTCTGAATGAATCAGATCTATAACAAAGTCTTAATACCATCCAGACTCTATTAAAATGATAAGTGTTCTTTCATAAACAAATTCTCTTCTTCCTTGCTTCTCTTTTGTGCAAGTTTCAAGTTTCTTCCTCTTCTTTTCCAACCAAATACCATTTTTTTCTTTTGAATAAGTAAGTTTTCATAATCTTTTACAAATATTTATCTAATATTTTTAGTATGTACAATATTCTTGGGTGAATTGATATTTACGAAGAACTCTTCTTGTCACAATTAGTTTGTTGTCAAAACTTCCTTAGGAAGAACTTATCATTGTTTCTTGAGAAAAAATGTTTGAGAAAACAAATAAATTGTCTTTTTTCTCGGGTGGGTTATAATCTTATTCTTGAAACAATTTTTTGAATGGAGTTATCTTGGTTTGGATTATAACTTTTATTGATATAATGTTTAATTCCTAATTTTGAAAAATAATATATGCACATTCAGAAATTGAAAACAAACAATCTTAATGATTTAGTGTTGAGACCTAGAAACTACATCTTAATATTCAGATTCTGACATCTTAATCTTAATGCACATCTTAATATTCAGATATGCATTCAGATTCAGACGTCTTAATCTTAATGAAAATAAATGAGGCCAAAATATTGAATAAAACATGGCTACAACACAATTCACTTTTCTATTTTCTTAAAAAATATATAGATATAGAGATGAAAAGAGATAAATTAATGAAATTTATAAAGTGGTACAATTAGGGGTCCTTTGGTAGGGAGTATTAGGAGAAATAGTTCATGTATTATGTATGGTATTATTTAGTACTATGTTTGGTAAGAATTTAGGCCTATGTATAACTAATTCATGGATTAGTTATACCTACATGGTATTATAGGATGTATTACTAATACCTTCAATTTGGAGGTATTAATAATACATAGGATTTAATACCATAAGATAAGTCTATGTAAAGACAAAAATATCCCTCAAATCACTTTAATCATTTAATTTATTTTCTTGATTTTATGTTTTATAATTATACTAGTAAATTTATTCAAATAAATTAGCTTACAAATTATTTAGAGAGAGTTTATTATTACTAAATAAATCCAATACAAATTAATATAATATTTGAAATGTGAGTTGTTTAACATTTACTAATTAAAAAGGTAAATTGAATGTGTGGTTTTCTAATTATTTGTCTTTTGAAAATTTTATAAAATTGCATGCATATTAAAATTAGAACTTGCAATTTTTATGTGTAAATGTAGATGGTTTAATCAATTTTACTATTGTTTACCGTCTTTTTGGTTTTATAAAGTAGATGATTTATCTTTTAAAAATTGAAAATTGACATTTTGTAAGTGATCAATTTATTAAGATGACAATTATTTATCCTCAAATAATTCAAGTGAAAAAAATAGCAAACATGACAATAAAATTGTTCTTCTCCTTCTAGCTAGTTAGAAGGTCATAAAAAATAATATTGTCCGACAATCTACAATGACCCAATTACATAATAATACAAGGTATAGTTGGAAAGATTTTTTTTTATATAGAGTTTTAATCCAAACACAAGATGAGGTGGAAAATAATGAACCAAACACTTGATAAAAATAAACCCTGCATTACTAATCTCTGCATTACTAATTCTTGCATTATTAATCCCTACGATATTAATCTTTGTACCAAACAACCCCTTAATGTCTCTTAAAATTTTAGTTGTATGGAAATGTTATTTCAATGTAAAATCATGATTATGACTTTGTTGTAACGACCTGATTCCGTCGTTAGGGAAAAGCCAATGTGGAAAGAATTGGGACCAGAAAACTTTTGAGTAGTAACTTGGAAATTCCTAGCTTAGTCTAGATTTGGATGAAATCTACGTCAGTGAGGTCTAGAGAAATCTGATAATGAATGAGAGATCTAATTATGAATTTGATCACATGAGTAGATAGCTAAGATGTTAAGGAACCCATACGACTTTACGGAATCGAATTCGGGCGAGTAGAACTCCTGAAACTGATCTTAGTGTGAACGGGTAGTTTCTGAGTGTCATGGGTTAAAGGTGTGTTGTGAAATGGGGGTTTGAAACTCTTAATTTAACTCTCTGTCTCTGTGCAAGCCGTCAGGGTGGGATTATTCCCGCCGGGATGGGGCCGCTGTAGCGGGATGAGGTCCGCTGTGGCGGGAGAGTCGCGACTTAAGTCGAAAATAAACCCCAAAAATGTTATTATTCTGCATCATTCGATCTTAGGAGCTAAGGAACGACCCAGGGATATTTGTTGAAGGTTTTCCACCTCTTCTAGCACCAATGGTAAGGTTTTTACTCCCCGAATCCATTTTTCAATCCATAGAACTTAGTTTCTTGGGTAATTATCGATGAGGGAGGGTTTTGATCTGGAATTTATGGTGGAAGAAGCCCTAAACTGGGTATGGGGATCAAGGGTTTGGCCTATGGTTGATATTATTGATTATAATCCGGGTAATTAGGTCTTGTTTATTGATCCTCGCGTTATATTGATTGTTTGTAGACCAAGAACAAGCGGAAAGAATTCGAAAAGGGAAGAATCAAATTTCTTAAGGGATTCAAGCTTTGTTCGAGGTAGGTGATGGTTGTGATTTCATGTTTGTGTGATGTATGTTAATAATTGCTTCATGGTATTACATATATGTATGTGAATGTTGCATTATTGATCACACCTAATGTAAATGAATATGAACGAATAACTATATGCCATGAATCACCTCTTGATTGTATGATTATGAGAATGTACATTGTGTTTGTGATTGTGGTGTGTTGAATGGATCGGGTGTCACGTTCCGATGCATTAACTGGGATCGGATGTCACGTACCGACATACATATTGGATCGGGTGTCACGCTCCGACAAATAAACTGGGATCGGATGTCACGTATCGAAATACATATTGGATCGGGTGTCACGTTCTGACACACTAACTTGGATCGGGTTTCACGATCCAGCACACGAACAGTTTGGGTATGGGTTCCATGAGAGGACCATTGAATTGGGTTCCATGAGAGGAACATTGACTTGTCATATATACTTGTATTGAGAATGTGGAATTGTACATTGCTCCTGGAATGATCTAATATTGTGTATGTTCGGTATATGCGTGTTTACTATGTTGTGACTGCTTATATATATGTTTTGCTTACTGGAATAGCCGCGTGATCCTACCAGTACACTGTGGTTGTGTACTGATACTACACTTGCTCTTTCCTTGTTGAGTACAGGGCATCTTCAGGTGGCTACTGAGAAACCTCAGCTAGGTGACTATTGAGCGTGACCGGATTCAAGGGTGAGCCAGTTCTTTCAGGCCGCCATGGATCTCTCTTGTTTAAGTTCACTCTTTTCGGACTCAGACTGTTTGTTTAGGGTGTTTAGTTTAGTTTTCGGGGTTGCGCCCCATTTCCTTAGACTTGTTGCACTTTAGATGTTTTGGTACAATGACTTTCAGGTTCTAGGGGTTGTTCTTCCGCATTAGTTTGGTTAGTTTTATTTAAACCTTTGGAGTTTATGGAAACTCTATATAAATTCTGCATTTAAACCTGCTTCTGTATCTTTAAACGTTTAGTTTTGTGGTGAGTTGGTTAGTAGTAAAGGTTCTCCCACCGGAGCGTTAGTGTGGGTGTCAATCACGACGGTCTGGGTCGTGACAAAGTTGGTATCATAGCCCTAGGTTCGTTGATCTCATTGTACCAAAACGAGTCTAGTAGATTCTTGCGGAACGGTACAAAGACGTTTGTACTTTTCTTCGAGAGGCTATAGGACTTTAGGAAATCTCTTTGTTTCTACTCCTTTCGTGCTATTACTTGAATCCAATTGGTATCTGGTGATTTTATCTTAAGCCATAAAGGATGGGTTGATACCGAAATGACAAGCTTATGGATAAAGAAAGTCCCAATGAGTATACTTGGGTGAAGGCAATTGAAGTATTTTAGTAAGAAAGTGCGTATAAAATAGGGTTAGTCCTTTGAATTTGATGAGTATACCTGAGTTTGAGGTGTCATGTCGATGAAAAGGTGGACTTCGTAGTGATAGCCAGGGCTAACTGAGTGTGATGGTATTAAGGGTTCGTGATGGATTGGGATGGGATGCAACTATATAAAAAGATTGTTGGTTAAGCGAATTTTGTATAGTAATTACGACTTGCGAGTATCTAAGGTTGTGGTTTTCTATTATTTGGTGAGTAACGTGGTTGCACGAAAAGTTTTAAAAGATAGTGGGATGTAGTACAGTCTTTAGAGAGAGGCGAGAGAAGAATATTATATTTGATTGCAAAGACTAAAGAGGTATCCTCATAGGGGTAGATAATTAGGTTCAGAGACGTGTAATTTCATTCGCTTTGTTGTGGCTATGGTAATAGGGTCACAAGTCCATCAGATTGTTTAAAAACTATTGAAAAAGACTTGAGAAAGGAGTGTACAAAAATTAGCTCGAGTGTGATGATTGAAATTTTAGCGAAAGATATTGTAATATCGATGGAGATGCGATCAATGATAAGCGAAGATCCATGAATTCATAAATATCTTCAAGGTACAAGCTAATGTTGATAGATAAGGGGATTGTGTTATACGGTTGAATTTACAATACAATTTTTTCATTGTAATGTCTACATTCGTGGTGATATATTTTGTCAAGGTATGAATTTTCAAGGTGAGAAATGATCAATTGTATCAGGTATTGAACCTTTGAAAGTATTTACACTTGGTTTGAGACGTAAAGTTTATTACTTTTGATTGTTAAAGTAGCTAAGAAAGGTTTTCATTTAAAAAGTGTTGGTTTAGAATAAGGTAAATGGTCGGAGTATTCATGATGGTTGTTAGTATTGAGAGTGTGGACTTCGGTGGAATGATGTGAAGAGTATGTGGAGTCAAATGAATGGAAATGAATGGTATCGACTCGTCAGAGGAAAACCTTTAGTGTTATTCCGTAAAATTCGTATGTGACCGTCTATTTCATTTTGTACATGGTTGTGAGTATGAGTCGCTAGCTATGCTCTCGTATGTTTTCACTTTTGTGGGTAGATCCCTAGTGGTGGATCAGGGGTACCAATCCTGCAATGTTTTATTGGTTGAGTGAGATGATTGGGAAGACTTGGTTATTTCATATGACCTATTTGGTGTTGTCGTGGAGTTGTTAAAGTATTTCAGTGGTTCTACATGTACCACCTTGGTTATGAGAATTCATAGAAGAGTTACCATGCGTATTTATGGTTGTCCGACAATCTTAATATTCCTCTAGTCATCGAGGTAATGTATCGATTGTGTGTGGTTGAATTTGGGGATTATTGGGTCCAATTCTACTGTTCTTAAGAGGTAAGCTATAATTACTATATCTAGCATTTCGCTAGTGTTGTTGGAGGGTTTGTATGCTTGGACATATCCCTCAATGAGTACCTGATGTCTAAAGACCAAACTTTTATAACTTAAGCTCATGGGAATTTATGTTGTGAGATGGAGATGTCGATAAGAACTATGATTGGTTGGGTATCATGAGTGTGTGTTGGTTGGTTCAGGTTCACTTATAATTGTAGCGAGTATTGATTTAGGATTTTATCATGGATATATGAGAAAAGATTCGTCCTGATGATTGTGTCAAGGTCCTTGATAACATGTTGCAGACGTGTGTACGATCGACTTTGGTGGTTATTGGGAATCACTTTTGTTGGTAGTTAAGTTTATGTACAATAATATTTATCACTCGAGTATTGAGATGACTTCATTGATGCACTTTATGAGAGGGGATGTAGGTCTCCCAGTGGTTGGTTTGATGCATTTGAGGCGGGACCTTTTGATGAGAATCATTAGGGAATGTGAAATTTATCCAGGAGACGTTCTAGCAGCTCAGAATAGGCATAAAGAGTATGCAGACCGGAAGGTCAGATATTTGGAGTTTATGAGGATGAGCCTATAGCCATTCTCGATAGGGAAGTTCGCAAGTTAAGGTCAAAGGATATTGCATCTGTCAAAATTCAATGGAAGAATCGTCTGGTAGAGGAAGCTATTTGGGAAACCAAGAAGGACATACGAGACAAGTATCCCTAGTTGTTCAACGATTCAAGTACTGCTCTACCCTTACGTTAGGCAGTCTTTTCGAGTTGATCACTCGGGGATGAGTGATGGGTAAATTGGTATCTATTGTAACAACCTGATTCCGTCGTTAGGGAAAAGCCAATGGGAAAAGAATTGGGACCAGAAAATTTTTGAGTAGTAACTTGGAATTCCTAGCCTAGTCCAGATTTGGATGAAATATGCGTCAGTGAGTTCTAGGAAAATCTGGTAATGAATGAGAGATCTATTTATGAATTTGATCACATGAGTCGATAGCTAAGACGTTTAGTAATCCGTACGACTTTACAGAATCGAATTCATGCAAGTAGAACTCCCGAAACTGATCTTAGCGTGAACGGGTAGTTTCTGAGTGTAACGGGTTGAAGGTGTGTTGTGAAATGGTGGTTCGGAACTCTTAATTTAACTCTCTGTCTGCGTGCAATCTTCCAGGGGGGATTATTCCTGCCAGGGCGGGGCTGCTGTAGCGGGATGAGGTCCGTTGTGGCGGGACAGTCGCGACTTAAGTCAGAAATAAACCCTAAAAACGTTATTATTCTGCAACATTAGATTTTGAGAGCTAAGGAACGACCCAAGGATATTTCTTGAAGGTTTTCCACCTCTTCTAGCACCAAAGGTAAGGTTTTTACTCTCCGAATCTATTTTTCAAACCGTAGAACTTAGTTTCTTAGGTAATTATCGATGGGAGAAGGTTTTCATCTGGGATTTATAGTGGAAGAAGCCCTAAACTAGGTATGGGGATCAAAGGTTTGGCCTAGGGTTGATATTATTGATTATAATCTGGGTAATTAGGTCTTGTTTATTGATCCTCGCGTTATATTGATTGTTTGTAGACCAAGAACAGCGGAAAGAATCTGGAAAGGGAAGAATCAAGTTTCTTAGGGGATTCAAGCTTTGTTCGAGGTAGGTGATGGTTGTGATTTCATGTTTGTGTGATGTATGTTAGTAATTGCTTTATGGTATTGCATGTATGTATGCGAATGTTGCAATATTGATCACATCTAATGTAAATGAGTATGAACGAATAACTATATGCCATGAATCACCTCTTGATTGTATGATTATGAGAATGTACATTGTGATTGTGATTGTGGTATGTTGAATGGATCGGGTGTCATGTTCCGACGCACTAACTGGGATCGGGTGTCACGTTCCGATATACTAACTGGGTTCGGATGTCACGTACCGACATACATATTGGATCGGCTGTCACGATCCGGCATACTAACAGTTTGGGTATGGATTCCATAAGAGGACCATTGAATTGGGTTCCTTGAGAGGACCATTCACTTGTCATATATACTTGTATTGAGAATGTGGAATTGTACATTGCTCCTAAAATGATAAATGATAATTGATATTGTATATGTTCGTTATATGTGTGTTTACTATGTTGTGACTGCTTATATATATGTTTCACTTACTGGAATAGCCACGTGATCCTACCAGTACACTGTGGTTGTCTACTGATACTGCATTTGCTCTTTCCTTGTTGGGTACATGGCATCTTCAGACGGCTACCGACAGACCTCAGCTAGGTGGCTATTGAGCGTGACCGGATTCAAGGGTGAGCCAATTCTTTCAGGCGGTCATGGATCTCTCTTGTTTAAGTCCAATCTTTTCGAACTCAGACTATTTGTTTAAGTCCACTCTTTTCGAACTCAGACTATTTGTTTAGGGTGAGCCAATTCTTTCAGACTATTAGCCTGATTCACTATTCAGCAGAAGACATTACTCAAGCAAAATGGAAAATCATGATGCAAAAATAACTTTAAAAAAACTTAGCTTAAATTCAGCTCCAATAATCGTTTGAAAATAATTTAACAAGTATTAGTTAAATGCCTCATGAACTCAAAACATTACAACAACAAAGGGAATAATGATAGACTCCTCGATTTTTAAACTATCTATGAAGCCTCTACTATTATAGAAGGATTACTGGGACAAGACCCTCAACATCCTAACAACTAATAATAAAAGTGGAACCCTCCGGAAGCAAGGAGACTCACCAAAGCTAATTGGAACTGCAAGTGGTATCAACAGAGCGTTTGTTGATGACCCTGAATACCTGTATCTGTATCATAAAAGATGCAGGCCAAATGGCGTCAGTACATGGAATGTACGAGCATGTAAGGAGAATTCTAAAGCATAAACATAAGCTTGAACTGATAGAAAATAAACATACTTACCTCTTCTCAAACTCACTCAACTCAAACTCCACTCAAGGATAGGATACTCAACTCAAGGATAAGATACTCAACTCGAAGATACTCGGCTCAAGATGCTTAACTCAAATATACTCAACTCAAGGTACTCAAGGATAAAGCAACAATAAAAGATGCAATATATGGAAAGGTTTTAAAACAGTGGATAATAACTCAATTGTATGTAAAAATACAATAATAACTCAATTGTATGTAAAAGTACAATAATAACTCTCATTTGAGATTTTCTCTAACCGACAACCATCACTATGAGCTATGTGATGATTCAACGTCTCGCCCATGCTGTCAGAACTGTCCTATACCTTTTTGGAGTATAGGACATCCTCAACTAAGTGGATCCACTAAGCTATGCTTAAAAGCAATAAGGAATCATCTAAAAAGTACGACCCTTTACCCATGTTGGCATACATGGTTTATGAGGACTTTGAGTTGTCTGAAATCATCCCCATATCGGTGCTCAATACTACTCCCAATAATATAACTCATGATCATATGTTTAATAACATTTCTTCATCCTCAAACTTTGAGATTATTACTCAAAAGGTTCTCCTAAAAGAGATAGTACTCAAAACTCCTCATGAACTCATTTAGAAATTGAAGTTTCCTCTCATTTTTAATGTAAAACATTTACTCTTGGGAATACTTTATTCCCTTATATTCATTTTGAAATATGAAACTCAACTCTCCTCATCCTCATTTACTCAAGTCTTAAAACAAATTATAAATAATTGTAAAAGACTTCTCAAAATAAGGTTCATGCCAAATTATGGACGTGAACGACTCAATTCAAGGTTTTCACTAACCATATATAGAACTTAATACTCGAAACTCAACAACTCCAGAACTCAAGGACTCAATGATACTATTCATCTCAAGAATGCTTGACTCATAGAGTTCATACAGAATTATGGGCATGAACGACTCAACTCAAGAACCTTCATGTATAACATATGGTAATCCCATCATTAGGAATATAATCTCTAAAGGATTAGGAGCTCAATACTAAAAAACTTAGAACTCAAAGATACTACTCCTCTAAAAGATACTCAATTTATGGAGTTCATGCGGAATTATGGACATGAACGACTCGACTCAAGGATCACAATGATAATTTAGACTTGTGAATACACTCTTCTCATTTTCATACTCACTTACTCGAGTCTTGAAACAAATTATAAGTAATTGTAGAAGACTCCTCGAAAAGACTCAAAGGGACTCTCTCAAACTTGACTCTTAACTCTACCTCGAATTTGAATTATGAATTTAAGGATCATGATTATGATATATAGGATTTCTCAATGATTAGATGTAGTTTGGATAGTTAAATTTAAGAAGTCATCGATGACACGGTTTAATAGAACTCAAACGAAGAGAAGGATGGAAGAGTAGGGGAGATGGAGACCCTGGCGCACTGAGTGGCACGGGGCGCCAACCCCTAAACTTTAGATTCCCTTCCCTGGCGCACTACAGGCGCCCCATGCCAGCCCCCTTGGCGCATCTGGGGCGCACCGCGCCACCCCTTCTCCAGAACATTCCAACGAATCTTTCTTCTCGATTTTGGGTCCTAATTCACCTAAAATCGAATGCATTCTTCCCAACTTTCTTAGATTCATTAACCTAACCCAAGTACATAAGAATCTACTCGAAATCCTTCAATAATTACACTCATTCGCAAGATCGTCACCTCAAGAACTAAACAAAACTCCATTAACAAAGGAATGAAGCTAAAACCTCAAGAAACTCATCAAGAACCTTAATACATGAAATCTCATGGATAAATTCAGTAAGGAAACTCATGATTGGCTCGAGATTGAACAAACCCATCACTATGAAAGATTACATACCTCAAAGAACTAGGTTCTTGGCGAAATCTTGGATGAACGCTTGAAACCTTGAACTTTTCTCCTCTTAAATCTTCTCTCTAAAGCCCTAAACGTTTTGGGGATGAATGAAATTGATTCTAATCAGCTTAGACCCTAATTTGGTTGTAATTCATGCTTAGACTAAGTGGGGGTAATAAAAAGACTAAAATACCCCTCCTTAGTTCGGGTGAAAAGGTCATATCTAGAGAGGTTGCACTCAGACGGTCATATCTCCCTCATCCGAATTCGGATTTTGGCAAACTTGGTGGCTTGGAAAGAGGACTCAAAGATCTTCGATTTGATACCTCGTGGGCTACCTAACTCATTATGTGCTAAAAGTTATGGTCGTTTGTAGTTGACCCAAAACTTTAAAGAACTTACAAATGACTTGAATTAATTTTTCTTTAGTTCTTTTTGGAACTCGAGGTGCTACATCTAGTGACCTTGACACCTAAGGAAATTAAAATTCCTCGGTAAAATCTAACTCACAACGAAGAATGGTTCGAGTCTTAGCTCAAAAAATTTTGGGGTGTTACATTTATGCATTGATTTTATGAAATGACAAGTAATATGGTCCAACTATTTATAGAAAGTGATAACATATAAAAAGGAACGGAGGGAGTATTTCTTTAAAGGAAGGGTAAAAATGGAAAAAAAAAATCAATGATTATCTTGATATTTGAGCAATTCAGTTATTTTGAACAATAAAAAAAGTCTCAACAATTCAGTTAATATGAGAGGAGGGAGCAGTTTTATATAACATGAAATGAATAATTATATGATACATATTATATTAATTAATTATTTTTTTTGCTAAGGGAAAATGAAGGAGAGGATTACCATGTGGAGAATCAAACTATTACCAACAAGTCAATATTCATGTAGTTAACCAACTACATTACTAAGATTCTTGGAATTAATTATAAAATGTGTGTGCAATTTATTTTGTCCCTACATATGTTTGTAGAATATGAGAGGTAACTAAACATCCTCTTTGGCGTCCATTTCTCTCTTCCATCCCCCATCAACCACTCTCTTCCTCATCATTCAATATACCTCATATTCACCAAACATACATGAAAAAAATATTAGAAAAAGAAATTGTGATCAGATTTCTGGGGTTTTACTTAATTCTGTTGACCCTCTAGAGGTCTGATCTATTATAACATATTTATTTCTCCTTTTCTAACATCAAAAAAAAATAAAATGGTTCGTTGTAGCAATTGTTTTATCACATTGCTTAATTTCATCACATTGGTGGCTTCAGCAATGTTGATATTGATGTCCATGTCGTTTGGTAATAACACGAATGCCAGTACGTGCCAGAAAGTTCTTCAATATCCTATTATGATATTAGGGGTAGTCCTTTTGGTAATTTCTTTGATGGGAATTGTAGGGGCGGCGTGCCATGTATCATTTTTGTTGTGGATATATTTGTTCATGTTGTTCTGTATCATTACAGGGATGATTATTTACTCTTTGTTCAACCTGTTTTTCACATTGTCACATTTAGAAAATAGAAACCATGAAAAAGGTGAATGGGAAGATAAGTTTCAAGAATATTCACACTGGATGAAAAATGCTGTGCCTGATGAAAAACAATGGGATAAGATTAAGAGTTGTATGATTGATGCTAAAATCTGTAAATTCATTCCCACGGACAGAACTGAGGATTATTACAAAAATAAGCTCCCCAAGATTCAGGTTTGCTATTTATTTTATCATCATATATCTAATTGTTATGTAACGATACGTGGACATGGTTGGTTTTTATGAATTAACAGAGAAAATAGTAAGGATAGTTCCACTCAACTTTGTTTTATAATTCAAAAGTCACTGAACTATTAGTGTTTTACTGAGAAAGTCATCCAACCAAATATTGCAAAACATGCAGAAATACAATATGAAAACTTTGATTGGTTGGGTGATAAATATTAATTATTGAGTGACTTTTAAGTTATAAATTAAACAAAATTGAATGACTTTCTAAAAACAACTATCCTTAGTTTCATGACTATATGAGATATTTTCTGAAAAATGTTGAGGTGAAGTGTGCTCAAACTTAGATACTTATTTTTTACTAAAACTAAAGGTTGTCATGGTTAGTGAAATATGTATATTTTTTTAGTATTACCTGTGTTTCTAAAAGAATGACTTTCCTTTTTTAGTAACACTTTAATTTCAAAAAGTCTTTATTATTTTTTTAAACTCTGTGTCAAGTCAAAACTGATGGAGTAATATGTATGGAAGTTACTAGTTCTACATATTTACACAATCATGTCACTGTTTGGTCAGTCTGGTTGTTGCATACCACCGGCGTACTGCCACTTTCAGTTCCAAAATTCATCGACTTGGATAGTGCCGAAAGCAGGGGAAATAGAGGGAGATGCTGACTGCAAGGCATGGAGCAACGAACAGAATATTATGTGCTACAACTGCAATTCATGCAAGAAGTCTACCTTTGACGGCATCAATGAATATGCCAAACATACCTCTCTTATAAGCCTTATCATCTTCATTATTCTCTCCATTATTTACTCTATTGGCTGTTGTGCTCTTACGAATAACAGTTACAGAGAAAGGGCATACGGCTACCATGGCTACAGACCGTATGGTCCTGGACCTTACGGTCACCCATGATCCATATATCATATACCACAATTTTTGGATTCATTTCATCGCTTATTGAAAAGCTTCCGTATAGATTAGTAAAATACTTAGTTGCACAGACTCTGACATGCACTTATTGACATTTATGATGAGTCCGAGCAACATAGGTAAAATGACAATATTCATCTTTATCTTGTCTATTGTGGACTCACAGTTTCTTGTTATAATATTTGTATCACTTTTACTAGATTAAAATATATACAGAATTCATCAGCTCTGTTGGGCTGTTTGGTTTATCTTGCTCTGTCAAGAATTTTATATATACCATTGTATAGTTGTAATACCAGTACATACTCAAGTGAAAATAATAAGGATACTTCAAGAGTCTCAAATTGAAAGTAATATTGCAAAAGTGACTCTTGATGTTGTTAGAATTATGCTTTTGAATTAGAGTAACTTTATTTTATTGCTTTAGTTTTTGAATAATTCCTAGTTAAAATTGGTTAGATAGTTTTTTTTATTTATTAGTAGTAATTAGTTTGTTAAAATATTTGCACAGAGAGATATTCTAGGCTAGTTTATTACCGTCTCTTTACTGTTTTTCTTCTTATTAATGTAAAGTTCAAGAAAACAAAATAATGATTCTCTTTGACCACATTGCAGTATATTTTCTCGTTATTCTTTTTGGGTTATTTTCTAATTTCTTTATTAAAAACCAACAGTTTTATTTATTTAACATCATCAGTCACATGCATGGAAAATGATAAAATATTATTCATCCATCTATATTTATGTGATGCTGTTGGACTTGAGACAAAATTTAAGAAAAAAAAGACTTCTTAAACTTGTGATCTAAAACAAGTTATAGATGTTTGTGTGATTATAAATTATCTCATTAAGATAAAAATGAACATTTTAAAGTTAGATTATTACTAAATACAGAAATGTGTCATTATTTTGGTGTTGACTAAAAAAAAAGAGTGTACCAAATCAATTTGGACAGAGAGTAATATATACTCATTCAATCATTCAACTCGCTAGTATTATACATTAAATACGATGTTTACGGAATGATACATATAATTGTTGGAAAACTATATGCATATCGGAAGCTTACCAGAATCATACAACTTACATGATTAATAGACAACACATAGTTTATGCTAGAACAAGTACAATCATGTTAGAGCAAATAAACTTTCTGAAATTTAATTCATGAATTACCTCTTGAAGTGTGAGCAGATACCTTCAAGTGAATCCACAAGCTAGTCGACAAGCTAGAACCTTCAAGCGAATCCACAAGCTAGTCCACAAACTGGACGGCAGTTCTATGGTCTTCTACAGTGATCTCAAGTTCACTTTCGAACTCTCTCAATACTTGGATGGGCAAGTATCGTATCGAAAACTTCTTCGTTTCAAGTGTTGGAAGAATCCCTATTTATAGAGATTTCTTCCTAGTCCAAGGAGGAGAAGGAATACCATGTCTTTCCTTAGAATAGAAATAGACATGTACATCTCCCTTTCCTTAGAATAGAAAAAGTCATGTCCTTCTCCCTTTCCTTAGAATAGAAAAAGTGATATATTTCTCCCTTGCCTTAGAATAGAGAAACACACATACTTCTCCCTTTCCTTAGAATAGAGGAAGACACATACTTCTCCCTTTTTCCCATTAGAATAGATTCTGAGTTCTAGTTAAATATGAGCACGGTAGGGACCACAAAATTAATTATTGAGGCTTCCTATTATGGAAATAATTCCAAATAATTAATTTGAATTATCCTTACCATAATAAATTACAAATCATTCCACTAGAAATTCGTAATTGCACTCCTCTATTTATAATTTGAAATTCCCCATTAAAACATATGTAATTCCCCATGTTAAGATTATAGATACTAATCGATAAATTAAATTACTGACGAATTTAATTCAATGATCAATTTTCATTAGAGCACTACTTAACTTATTTCATGTGTCGGATTCATAAATCCACTTGCAAGGTTTGACAATATGAAAACTTATAAGCTTCTCAAAAAGGCATATCATCAATCTCTATATCGAGACATGGATTCCGTCAACAAACTTATTATTTCACCAATATATATTATCATCATCCAATCTAACAGATATATTGACCCATCTTAGAATCTCACCTTTTAATAAATCAAAATGATAATTAACCTATACAGATCATAATAGTTATATCTGGATTAAGAATATAAGTACATTTAATAGTTTAGAGAATATTTTTTTGTCAGTCAGTCAAAAATAATTATCTCTACTCGGTCCCGTTCAATACATACAAAATGCACTAGCACAAGAAGTTGGAACTATACGATTCCCATAATCAAAATAAATTTCATATAATCTTGTGCTACAATCGTACCGATGGCATGCTCAATTATCATCTTAGATTGTGAATAAAAAAAACTTTATACTTATAAGAACCAATGATTTAATCCTCTGTGTATAAGCTATAACTCTATACACGATATCATCTAATGTATAAGTAAATAGACACCATAAACGAATATATGATCTATTAAAACTGAATAAATAATTATTCTATAATAAATACTATATCTAAACATATGGTTAATAGTATATATCCCAACAATCTCCCACTTAGACTTTTAACCATCACGATTGTTATAATGTACCATATCTAAATGCATGGTTAATAGTATACACCCTAATAATCTCCCACTAAGATATTTAATTTTGAAAATTGTTAGAATACTATTTCTAAACACATGATTAATAGTATATACCCTAACAATCTCCCACTTAGACTGTTTACAATGCATTTAAAACTTTCACATATATTCCTTTTATATTTCTTATCAAAAAGATCTTACTAAGTTGTTTTCTTATGCAACTTCATCTAGTAGTATTTCGTCGTAACTTATCTATTTTGTATTAGATCTTGAGAGGCCCTATCATGAAACCCTTCAAAAGTTTACTTCTTTTCAGGAATTCTATCAAGAAGTCCTCTTAAACATACAAAATCAATCAATCTTCGTTATGATTCTCCCACTACGTCTAAGTACTACTACAATAGTTACACTTTCATGTTTTTGAATATTAATATTTTCCTCAAAACCTTTTGATATTGAAATATTAAAAACTTTTTTATGTAGTGTTCTTTAATTTTCCCAACATCACTCTCACTTCTTGAGGTAGTAGTTTTCTTATGTCTAGTACCGTTTCTCCCACTATTTAAATGCAATGGAACGTCAATTCTGACATACCGGTTAGATGTTCTTGAGCGTCTGAATTTACAACTGACTCATTTGTTATTTCTTTGTTCAGTTCCTGTAAAATTAATTTACTTCTAGGAACATGGATTACTAAATAGTCCTTTTCTAGATTGTCACGACCCGAGCCTACACCCTGGACGTGGCCAGCACTCGAGAACCATTGTTGGTCCCCAAGCGAACCCTTATCCTGGCTGACTACAAGCAGAAGACTAACTCAAGCATACAAAAGCTTAAAAACTGAATAAAAAGAATATATTCAACTCGCCATAAAATAGGCAACTTAAGTCTTTAAAACATTTAACAAAAT
>JAJONR010006598.1:0-22193 GCA_029582245.1 Solanum etuberosum | reverse complement strand
TGCACCTAGTTTATGTTCGTCGGAAGTGGCTGCTGAATTATTCTATAAAAATGTGGTTAAGTACTTTGGTGTTCCAGCTGACATTGTGAGTGATAGATATACAAGGTTCACAGGCAGGTTTTGGACAGCTTTGTTCAATATGATTGGAACCGATTTGAAGTTCTGTACTGCAAATCACCCGCAAACAGATGTGCAAACGGAAAGGATAAACTACTTGCTGGAGGAATACTTGAGGCACTATGTGACGGCGAGTCAAAGGAATTGGGTGGAATTGCTTAACACTGCGCAATTTTGCTACAATCTGCACAAGTCATCGGCAACTGAAATGAGTCCATTTGAGATCGTGTTGGGCAGGCAGCCTATGACTCCACTTGAGGTTGCTAAGACCAAGAGCCAAGGGAAGTGTCCTGCAGCATATAGGGTTGCAAGAGACTGGCATGAAATGATTTCTAAAGCACAAGACAGTTTGCGCAAGGCTCAGCGGCGCATGAAGAAATATGCTGACCAACATCGTCACTCACTAGAGTTCAATATGGGTGAATTAGGGTCTTTTAAAATTAATGGGAAAAGTAAAAATGAGTTTTTCTACCGTTTTTCAAATGTTTGGTGCTTAGGTGCCATTTTTATTAAGAGTGTCACACTCCTTCAAGGGTGTGAGACCCACTTGCTATGCCATCTGGTAGATTGGAGGTGTATTTAAGCATGCCAAGTTCGGGGGTATTTGCACCACTTCACTCTTTTTATTTTTGAAGTTGGTCGAGTTTTTTCTCAAAAAATAATAGTTTGATTTCTGGCGAATAGGTTATAAAACATGCCACTTCTATAATTTTGTTAATATCTTTTTCTGCTTGCTTTAAATGCTATTTATAAGAAAGTTGCTTGCTCAAAAGTTCTGACGAGTAAGTCGATAAGTATATCATTCTTGCATGGATGTTTCCTGTTTATTGCAGCTACAATCCTGCTGTTCCAATGCGTCCTGCTGGTTGGCCAGTTCCTCCTCACCTCCATCCTTGGTATCCACAGTATCCTGCTGTCATGTTTCCACCTCCTGCACCTATGGGTTTGCCGCAACAACCACTGTTTCCTGTGCAGAATGTGAGGCCTCCAGTGCAAGCAACTGCACCGCCTATACTTCAACCATCACTACCTGTTGCTCCTCCAGGACTGCCAGTATCTACCCCACCTGTTCCTGTGTCTCAACCATTGTTTCCTGTGGTTCCTAACAACAATTTTGTTCAAAGTTTGCCAATGCTGACAGCAAGTGTGCCATCAAGCTCACCTGCTGAAGCGAACAACTCAATTGCCCCTAAAATGGGAAACTGTTCTCCTTCAACCATTGGCTATCAGGTTCCAGGTTTGGCTTATTCTCTCGTTGACCTGTATTGTTAAAATTTGTAGTGCTTGTCTTTTGGTGGAACTAAGGCCGCATCGTTCTGTGGCCAGAGATAGGATTGAAACAAATAGGATACCTTTGTTTCAATTATTATTCAAAGAGTTCTTTTCTTTTTCCAATTGCAATACAAATTCTATTGGTTATACTTGATTCTTCCACAACCCCCTCCCCCTTTCTCCATCTAATTATGGGAAAGTGGTTTCAGCATCTTGCAGAGATAAACTTTGTTATTGTCATAGTTGAGGTGATAGTGTGATGTTCTATTTGGTTGCACATACATGTATCCTAGAACTATATACTTTAAAATTTTCTGCATCTTTAGTTTCATGGATTATTTGTTGACTTTGGTATTATAAGATCTCTACTAGCAGCCTCCATAGCTTTTATTCAATGGCAAAGGTAGTATGCCGCGGAATGTGTAGTATATGTAAGTCACGAGTTCAAATCTTAGCTTAGTATTCAAGTAGAGAAGGGTAGATGCGCGCGCTCATTATCATGAGCTTCGAAGTTAGAAACGACAGATTTCTCAGTTATTCCCAAACAAAATCCTTAGTAGTGATGTAATAGCTACTCGTGTATGTTGAATGGGATTTGATAGTCAATCTGTTCACGAGCAGTTTACAAGGATGTTAAAGTATATGATGTGTCTTGTGATGTCAATCATTGTGGAAAAGAAAAAAGGACACATCTTTTCTCTTCTCTCGATTTACTTCAGCTGTTTTGAAATTCTTGATTGATTCTGTGTTATCATTCTATGCATCTTCTTTATTAGTTAATGTGGGAGAATGTGAGTCTTGCTTTTTATAGGCCAACTGTTGACGATGTGGGTAACTCTTTGTATGACTTCATTGCCTACTCAAAACTTTCAAAAAAGTCGATAATTCTTTTGTTCACATTTCATTTTTCCTTTGCAGCCCCAGCATTAGTAAATTTACATTCTTATGCCTCTGGCCCTAATACTGGTGGACCCTCAATTGGACCACCTCCTGTAATTACAAACAAAGCTCCAGCGTCAAATGAGGTCTACTTGGTTTGGGATGATGACGCTATGTCCATGGTTTGTACTCTTTACTTTTTCTCGTGGAATTCATTTATTTTCGGTAACTGTGATACTGAATGGTGGTCTGCAATTTTACAGGAGGAAAGACGAATGTCCTTGCCAAAGTACCAGGTGCATGATGAGACTAGCCAGGTAAGTTATCATTACCTAGAACTGGTATTCTTTCTTCTGGATATGGACTTGAGTTGCGCGCCTGTCGAGAGGTGTTGCATTCCATTTCTCAGATTCAGTTGTTTTACTATTCTTTCCATGTCGTTAAGCAAGTTGTCCCCATTCTCCTTCCTCTTGCTGAAACTATCTAATAAACTCTTTGAAGAATATCTGATAACCAATCAATCATACTTCATGTTTCAACCCCATTAGTTCATGGGCTGTTTTCTTTTTGGCCACTCTCCGGTTGGCAAGGAATCCCAATAAGTGTGGTCATCGAAAGATTCAAGTATGTATTTTCATTATCTTTTGCTCGTAATTAAGTAATGATATTTCTGTCAAGGAGGTGAGCATCTACTCTGAGGAACAGGATTATAAATCAAGTGTATGTATTTGTTCTTGGAAATTTCATTTTCTGTGTTTATATCTTCGCCTGTGCTTGGCCTTGAAAAGATTTGGGTTTGGGTGAGCAAGCGTACACCTACCAGATGCTTTGTAAATTATATTGATTATACATTGACATATGGTCAAACAGAGGTTCAATGTTGGTTCAGGTCAGATTCTTTTGCCGGGTTAGGAATCTCATTGTATCAGAAGCATCCTATGATTTTCCACTTGTTCGTAATTCTGAGTACTATCGGTATTTCTGTCTTAAGAACTGTTTGTGGTTTCTTCTTTCAGATGACCTCAATAGATGCAGCAATAGACAGAAGAATCTCAGAAAGCAGGCTTGCTGGGAGTATGGCTTTCTAGACATTAGCAACATCTAGTGCTATAGTTTTCCTTTGATGCAGGGTGCTCGCAGCTCCAGGAATACAACTCTTTGCATATCATTTTTGGATGTAAAAATCTTTTAAGAGCCGTTTATTTTTACCCTGTATTGGAGAAAGGAAGATAGAAGGGGAACATATATTTTTCTTTAGGTTGTGTTGGGCACAGATCCTCTTCTCGTGTTCGATTGGTTAAAACTTTTGAAAAATATTTTCTTTAGGAAGACAGACTCTTTAAAAATAAAAGTAAAATGACTTTTCTAAATGAAGGTAGGGTAAACAAGTTGCATTGTTGTCTCAACCCCACCCATTCCCCATTCCCCCATCTTATAGTTTTGTTTTAGATATATTCAAATGATTTTAGCATAATATTTTTTATTTGTATACCAAAATCTACTGTATTTTCGTAAAGAATATTTTTCCTAAAAACCATTTTTCTCTCTATGGAACACCTTTAATCTTTACCATTGAATTGATCCCATCCCAAAGTGGATTAGCTTCATACATAGGGATGACAATGGGGCGGTGCGGATTGAGCTTAATTCACAAAAATTTTAATCTTCCCCGCCCACCTTGTATAACTATTTTTTTCATTTTCAACCTGCCTTACCCCGTTTCGCATGGACCTGTCATGCATGAACTTGCCCTACATAATTTTCTCAATATTTTCTTTTTCTAGTTAAGATTGATATTAAAAATATAATTCATGAAAATAAATTCATTTTCCATTTAGTTGTATTAATTTAATAGGATAGTGACTTAAAATTTATCTTTTAGAGGTTAGTTGGGAAACATGTAAGAAATTGTATTATTTTTTATTGAATCATTTTCATTTAGTATCTTGAATATTTTAGTAGTCTTAAAGAAGTTATCTTAATAAATAATTCTCTATAACTCTTATAATATATAACTTGTAAAAAGTTAAAATCTATATATATATAATAGGAGAAGAAAAAAATGCCACATGTCATCGCCACAATTTTTTTGAATTTTAAATAATAAATAATACAATATTATAAATTTGAAATTTGAAATAAAAATAGACACATACAAAAAAGCAGTATTTTTTTTGAAAAAAAAAAATCGTATGTTGGCAGTTAATTTGAACTTACCTTAGACTAGTAAAATTACCTGCGCCTTGCGCGAGAATTTAGTACCACGAAATTTATAAAATAATACTTAAAACTTATCAGTTAGAATTTAATATCACGGAATTTATAAAATAATACTTAAAACTTATCAGTGATAATTTAATATCATGAAATTTATAAAATAATACTTAAAACCTATCAGTCATTAAAACTAAAACACTATATTATCTTACATACAATATTACGTAGTAACAAACATTAATAATGTAAAAGAAGATGATAATTATAACATCTTATCATTTATCCTTCAATCAATCATCTTTAGTTTAATTTTATAATTTATCCTTTTGCTTCCAGAAAGTGTTACTATTTGATATATTTGGGGCATCAAATGAACATCAACCGGAGATATTAAATTTTCTAATAAATTAATAATCGTTGGTGAAGGGATAAATAAATTTTAAAAGGCTGAAAAAGTGAACAAATATTCTAATTCTAACGTTCAGAAAGTTCAGCCCTACCTTTTGCTTTACATCTATCATTTTAAAGTTTCCCATTTAAATGTATCATAAGTAATTATTAAAATAAAAAATTAAAGGAAAATTGTATCATATTGGACAACAATCAACTTATTATATATACTTGAAAGAGAAAAATATTACACAAAACTATTTAGTTTGTTACGGTGATTTTTAAAAATCAATATACGAGAGTGTTGAAGTTCAATTTGAAACTACACTTCTATTCCAATCGCAGTGTCAAGAAACACATCTATTACTTCAAGAAAAGTATTTACAACTTGCAGTAAACATGAGAATATGTCCATACTTCATATTGAATATGAACAATAATTTATTGTGTAATTGTCTCTGTCTTTGAGATTAAAAGAGTCTTCAGTCTAGTCATATTCCTCTATAGGTCATCCGCCACATCCTTGAACCCATGTCAAAAATTTATTAATTCTTGTCTTCTTTTCCTAGTTCACTTTGTACATCAAGGTGCAATAAAGTTTTTAAGGTCTTTATGTCCTTACAATGGCACACTAAATTTGAATTTTATCTTCAAGAGATAGTAGTATAGATCTTTAAGGAATTTTTTTACTGTACCTTCAAAAATTTCAGTAGATAAAACTTGCGTGAATACTCAATTAATGTGTGTTATTTAATGTGTACTAACATATACTTATAACAATAACTTTGTAGAAACATAAACAACAAAGTTTAAAACATGTGCTCAGAAACAACAACTAATAACATAACATAAATTAATGACTGTAAAAAAACATATCAGGATCTGTAACAATAGAATGAAACAGAAAGAAAAAAATCGAGCCCACTGAAATGCACAATGTCCCCTAAAAGAAATTATTCCCCTCTAGTACCCGAGGTTTAAAGGATTAGATCCTCTCAGGATAGAACAATTCTATTCACCAATGTATTGATACAAAAACAATGGTGTAGTGAGCCACTCAACAGGAGCAAAGTACACAAATATTTAATTGTGCAGAAGAAGAAGAAGAAGCAGTAGTAGTTCATAATTTTCATTGTTTTAAAATGAGAGGAAATCCCTCTATTTATAGACAACAAAGGGTAGTGTGAACAAATGTTTATTGTGCCTTATCAGAAAGGTCACAACTCTTTGGAAAAGTTACAACCCTTCGGAAAGGTCGTGACCTTTCATAAAAGTCAAAACTTTTCATAAAAGTCGCAACTCTTCATAAAAGTCATAACTTTTCATAAAAGTCGCAACTTTTTATAAAAATCACAACTTTCCATAAAAGTCGCAACTTTTCATAAAGTCACAACTTTTCATAAAGTCACAACTTTTCATGAAAGGGGAAGACTAGTTTTGAAAATAAATAAATTAAAAGGGAATCCTGGTTCGTGGTGGCGCCACGTAGTAGGCGGGCTTAGGGTTCTCTTTTATATATATATATATATATATATATATATATATTATATGATTAACACGAATTGATAGTAAAATATTATACAAATAAAAACATTTTTATAATTAAACAAAAATGTTTAGAATTTTTCTGTTGCCATTTCCTTCCTTGAAGTTTTAAAAAACTTTCCGTAAGCTCCACCATTCATAGTATAAACAAATTCACAGTATACTTTCCTTTTTTCATTTTATTATTTCTTTCGAAATATTGGAGCAGAAAAAACAATTTTACTCTTATAATTTTAATGCTTTCATTATTTTTTATCATTTTTTGATTATTATTATTTTTAAAAAAAACTTATGTTTCATTATTTTCTCATTCTTCACCCTTGGTTATTTGGACAGTCTTATTTATCACTATGATAGTGGTCAGAAGGCTAAAAGTTTGGAGCGACAAAGTCGATATAAAATTTGTTGGTGAAATATAATACTAAAATATCATATAATTGATGTATGATTTTAAGAAAAATTGAAAGATAAATTTAAAATTTAGTTTTATGCTTGACAGTTGACACTATCATAATAGTAGGACTTTTCTTAATTACATTTTATTTTAATATAACAATTAATTTTTCTTATATCTTTATTATGCTGACAAGAATATAATAAGAATTGTGTGAGTTATTTATGATTTTGAATAATTTAAAAAATAAATAATTAAATAATGCTAAAAATTATGATCATCAAATTCAGACAGTGAACTAAACTTATATATTGATTTATTTTCATAAGTATTCTATTTTAACATGTTAAGGTGATAAATGCTAATAATTTCTAACGTAAAATTTACAATATCATTTTATAATAAGTCGAATTTTGAAATTGTCATTAAATTAGTATTTACAATAACATTATAAATTAACCGTGCAACGCGCGGGCAAAAATACTAGTTAAATTTAAACCCACATAAAATCACATATACCCGCAACCCGCCCCGTCCCGCATTAGTTTTAAAAAACTCACTTCAATCCGCATCGCACAATCTTAAACCCGCCCTGCCCCGCATAGCCTTAAACTCACCCCGCCTCACATCCGCCTCGCTCCATTGCCATCCCTATTCATACATGTCAATTATTGCTGATTTTATTATTTAAGGTCTTCTATTTGCGATTATACCAATGAAAAAGAGGCCTCTTATTCGCCTTTCAAAGGGCATAACATCTGATATGATTAAGTGATGGAAGTGTATTGAAAAAAGAGGACATTTGTCATGCATTATGTTTAAATATAATACATAAATATGCCCTTTTATTTAGTTTAAATTGACATCTATACTCTTGATTTGGATGTGCGCAAATGGATATTCAACTTGTATGAAATTGAATGACTTGATACATACATCCTACGTGACATAACACACATAGGATGCCATGGAGAATGCAACTTGGCCATGTAGGGTGCCACATAGGACACATATGTCCATTTGTTCAATTTTATTCTAGCTTAAGCGTTTATTTATGCACATCCAAAGTTCAACAAGCCTTTCAAAGGACTTCACATCTGATATGATTAAGTGATGGAAATTTATTGAAAAAAGAGGACATGTGTCATGCAGTATGTTTAAACATAATACATAAACATACCGTTTAACTTAGTTTTAAACTGACATTTATACTTTTGAACTTTAGATGTGCGCAAATAGACATTCAACTTGGAAATTGAATGACTAGATACACACACCCTACTTGACATAATACACATGATTCCATGGAGGATGCAAATTGGCCATGTAGGATGCCACATAGGACACATGTTTATTTGTTCAATTTTATACCAACTTAAGCGTCTATCTGTGCACATCTAAAGTTGAAGGACATAAATGCAAGCTAAAACCAAGTCAAATGACACATTTATATATTATGGCTTATTTGTATTTGGTATCTTTCCTTATTTGGCATTTTTACCATTAGTATTGTATTGTGATTATCGTTTCTACCATTGTAATGTATAGAGTGAATTAATAAAAATAATGTATGCATTAGGTTAGTGTATTGCTACTATTTTGTTTGGTATAGTTTTTAAGCTTATGCATAGTTATACATTTTATTTGATATTAAAGGTATATATAACTAATACATGAAAATTCATGATATTAGGCAATGTAAAAGGTTTTAGTGCATGCATTAACATGATAAAAAAGCTTCTCAAAATCTTTTCACATCCTTCCCAATTTCCACCATTCAATGTTTCTTTCTTTAATTTCTTTCTTTTGCCTTATACTACAACCTTCATTTTATAATATGTGAAAATCAGTTAGGGGTAAGACCATATTCAGTTTAACAAACTTGACCTTTGAATAGTGAGACACTACTACAAAAATTGCAGTTTGCACTTCTCGTATAGAAAGTGACGATAATTTTAGATTCCATCTTCTTAACCTGCTTATTTAATTTTAATTTTTAGAGAATAAAATGAGCTCAAATATGGATCAAAGTTGATACAAAAGATTCATATAATAAACCCTAATTAATAATATTTTTGAATTGTGATATACTAGTTGTTATTAAGTTAAAAAAACAACCATTCTCAACTCACTGTGTTTTTCAAAATTTTTCCTTGACCATATAAGTGAACCAAAACATATGTAAATATATATATATATATATATATTACCATTGATGTGGACCCTATATATATATATTACCATGTGGACCTTATATATGATAATAAGAAAATATTATAATAATTTTAGGGTGAAAATCATTTTCATCCCCCCAACTTTACATTTAAAATCAAACTCCCTCCTCAATTTGAAACAATAATCAAACTTCTCCCTTTATTTTATGCATTGTCCATTTTACCCTTGTTATTTCACATATATGTAATACCTCTTTATATTACATTTAATTTATTTTTTTAATCTAGGTATTATAATGACTCTGAAGGTCATCTTTGGAAATTTTTATTAATTACCGTTTTATTCCTCCCGATAGTTGTCATGAGTCTTGTTTGATTAGTTTACAAAGTTAGTTTTGAAATTTGATTGTAAAATGTGATTTTGGAAAGCTTAAAGTTTTGGAGAGTTAAAGTTGTTAAAAGTAGTTTTTGATAACAACCGGAGCTACAAGTCTCGGAATCAAATTTTGTCAGTTCCATTAGCTCCAGAACGTGATTTTGGGTTTGTAGGACTATTGGCTTGGGTCCAAAGGCTTTTGCTTTGATTTTGAGTCATTAGATGAGATGCGGAGAAAGTTAAGGCTAAAGTTTGACTTTAGCCAACGCTTGAGGTTAGAAAGGTCATTTTCGAGTTTTGATGATTCCACTAGGTCCAAATAGGGATATTTGGTCTAGATGAAGGTTTGATTTAGTTCCCGAAGCTTTTGGATGAGTTTCATGTCCTTATTTAGAAATTTGGAGATTCTTAAGTTAAAGTTGACTTTGGTCAACATCGGGTCAAGGTGACCTTGTTTGGATTTTTTGATGATTCCATTGACTCTGATATATTATTTTCAAGCTGCTGAATTCGAAATCATAACTCTTTTTATTTATCAGGTTTAAAATTGTTATTTATAACTGAGTCTTTAACATATAAATACAAGTTTGACTCAATACAATCGACCGACTCAATATGCTTGATTTTTGATCTGCTTATACATGAATCTCAATTCCATCCTTCTCATAAGGATCAATTTACCGATGATCAAGTACAGAAAGGCGAGTCAGAGAGGTTTTGGAGGGAAAAAAAAGGAAAAGAGGCTGTTGCAAAACATCAAAAGAAAGAACAAGTAGAAGATAACATCGGGTCATGGCTAAGCGGTTGCGTTATGTGATTGGTGATGGATCATGCCCACACATAACACAACCTCTTAGCCATGACATGGATGTTCTCTTCTACTTATGTTTCTTTTTGTTGTTTTGCAGCAACATCTTTTCCTTGTGATGCCTTTTTTTTTATTTTTTCCTTCAAAACCTCTTCTGGTTCCCCCTTCTATGCATGATATGGCTTCAACAACACAAGAAAGAGAGACTGTTGTTGCTGCTGCTGTAACATCAGCGGAGGGTGTTGGGGACAATATTGCTGAACAACAAGCACACGTAGGAGAGACTCCTGATGCTTTTGCAGAAATATGTTCAACTATACGCGTGTGGTGAAATATTCATGGTACAGAACTCAATTTTCTTCCAACAGAGAAAGATGATGAAGATTATTATTATTGATCAAAGCTTGGACAATGTAATTTAATTTTGCTTTTATTAATTTTATGTGTGGATGATGTTGAATTATCAACCATTGTCGTACTTTCAACGTTGGAAATATTACTCTATATATTTATTAAAGACTATATATTACAACTTATAAATTTATTGTCACGCCCCGAGGCTACCCCCTTGACATAACATGGGACCTAAGATCACGAGTGACTCCAAGTTAACCCTGAGTCTGAAATATCATGAACATACTGAATATATCTAAGTAAACATGAACAAAGCGGAAACTAAATCAATAAATATCTAAAGAGAAACAAGCCCAACTAGTCTGGATAATCATAATAAAACATAACAGGAGTTTAGTGGTAACTGAAAGGACCACTTAACAACTCAAGCTGAATCTACTAATATGTCTGAAAAGCCACTAACTGAGTTGAGTTGCTGGGACATGCCCCCAACTAACTCTAACAAAACTGAAAACTGAAAGCCAAGACTAAAATGAAAAGCATGTCTATTGTCCTCGAAGTATGAGGACTCACCACTGAAGCTGCTGAAGTCGAACCGAGAATCGATCTAAGCGTGATCTGGATGCTGAGTGCCTGAACCTACATCATGAAAAGATGTAGCGCAGAGTATGCGTAAGTACTTGGAATGTAATGAGCATGCAAGCTATATGTCACGACCTGAGCCTACACCCTGGACGTGGCCGGCACTCGAGAACCATTGCTGGTCCCCAAGCGAACCCTCATCCTGGCTGACTACAAGCGGAAGACTATCTCAAGCATACAAAGCTTAAAACAGAATAAAATTCATTGACACTCAAATAATTAACTCAGAATATAATCGTATATTCAACTAGCAAAAACTAGGCAACTCAGGTCTTTATAACATTTAACAAGATAAATGAAATAGACTTCTCAAACTCTACTGTCTATCTATGAAGCCTCTAACTAACAAAGATGGAAGTCGGGACAAGACCCACGACATCCTAACAACTGATATAGCTGAAAGTAAATGAAATCCTCCGGAAGCAAGGAGCTCACCAAAGCTAACTGGAACTGCAAGTGGTATCAACTAAGCGCCTGTTGATGGTCTTGAATACCTGTATCTGGATCATGAAACGATGCAGGCCAAATGGCTCAGTACATGGAATGTACGAGCATGTAAAGGGAATTCTAAAGCATAAACATAAGCTTGAACTTGATAAAAAGGAAACATACTCACCTCTTCTCAACTGACTCAACTAAACTCAACTCAAGGATAAGATACTCAACTCAAAGATTAGATACTCAACTCAAAGGTACTCAACTCAAGATACTCAACTCAAGATAAAACAACAATAAAAGATGCGATATATGGAAAGCTTTTAAAATAATAGATAGCAACTCAATGTATTGAATAATACAATAATAACTCAGTTTGTATATAAAAATACAATATAACTCGGTGGGAGATTCTCTAACCGACAACCATCACTATGAGCTATGTGATGATACAACGTCTCGCCCACGCTGCCAAAACTTTCCTATACTTTGGCGGGGTATAGAACCTCTCAACTAAGTGGATCCACTAGTCTATGCTAAAAAAAATTAAGGAATCATCTAAAAAGTATGACCCTTTCTACCCACGTTGGCTACATGGTTTATGCAGACTTGAGTTATCTAATCTCGTCTCCATATCGGTGCTCAATACTACTCCAAAAAATATACTCAGTTCATATTTTTAAAAACATAACTCTTTCTGTGGTTTGAAATTATTACTCAACATCTTTCTCTTAAAAGAGATGGTACTCAAACTGCTCAAAACTCTTTTGGAAATCTCAGTTTCCTCTCATCTTAAATGTAAAATCATTTACTCTTGGGAATACTTAGTTCCCATATATCATTTTAAGGAAAATGAGCTCTACTCTTCCTCAACTCAGTGCTCAAGTCTTTAAAATAAGTTTTAAAATAATTTGTAAAAAAGACTTCTTAAAATAGGGTTCATGCCGAATTATGGATGTGAACGACTCAATTCAAAGTTTTCAATAACCATGCATAGAACTCAATACTTGAAACTCAACAACTCCATAACTCAAGGAGTCAATGATACTACTCATCTCAAGAATGCTCGACTTGGAGGGTTCATGCGGAATTATGGGCATGAACTACTCAACTGAAGGACTCAATGATACCTCTCATCTCAAGACTGCTCGACTCATAGGGTTCATGCAGAATTATGAGCATGAACTACTCAAATCAAGGACTTCATGGGTAATATGTAATAGTCCTATGATTAGGAATAAAATCTCAAAAGGGATTAAGAACTCAATACTTAAGACTTAGAACTTGAAGATACTACTCCTCTCAAAGATGCTCAATTTACGAAGTTCATGCAGAATTTATGGGCATGAACGACTCAACTCGAGGGTCTACATAACAATATGGAACCCGTGTATACGACTCTTCTCATTCTCCTACTTACTTCCTCAAAACTTAGCTCAAATCAATAGTTGATCTCAAAGGATTCACAATTGAGCTCAAATACTTCCTTGGACTCTACTCTTAACTCTCTCTTGAGTTTGAATTATGAATTCAAGGGTTATGATTCATGATATGAAGGATCTTAATGACAGTGTAGACTCATGAATACGTTCTCCTCACTCTCATGCTCACTTACTTGAGTCTTGAAACAAGTTATTAGAAATTGTAGAAGACTCCTCAAAAAGACTCAATGAACTCTCTAGACTTGACTCTTAGCTCCTCCTTGAATTTGAATTATGAATTCAAGGTTATGGTTTATGATAGGAAGGATATCGTGATGATTAAATGAGTTTTAGATAGTTAATAATGAGAAGCGGTTGAAAAACACTATCTGGGGAGCAAGTCCGCGATGCGGAGATGCATTTTAATATTTGGTCACGAAATAATTTTTGAGACAGTGGGGTCCATGATCTCTCCGCGACATGGAGAAGAAAGTTCAATCTGAAGGAACACGTGGAGCTAGTACGTGTTTTCTGTCCGATTTTTTCTTCCTCGTTTTCTAACCCTAATTTGCCTAGATTCGATCCTTTTTCTCAATTTCTCTTTAGATTCAGATACCCAACACATGTACATAAGAATCTACTCAGAAACGACTCTAAAATCGACACAATTTCCTCAAGAACTCAACAATCCCATCCTTACTCAAGAACGAAAGCCAATTTCAAGAACACAATTCAAGATCATCAAACTATCAACTTTCTAGAACGAATTTCGCTGAATTAAACATGATTGGCGCGTGGGTGAATGAACCCAGTGCTATGAAAGTCTCACATACCTCTTAGGGATCAAACCCTTGGCGAAATACGCAATGAAACCTGAAGAACTTGAAGAAACCTTAACTTTTCTCCTCTTTTCTCTTCTTGAACTCTTTTCTAAAACCCTAAGCGTATTTGGATTTATGAAACTGATTCTAATCTGCTTAGACCCTTAAATTATTACTAAAAATGAATTAAATCTGATTGGGTAAGGAAAAGATCAATATACCCCTCATATTTTTGAGTAACTTTCCTTAACTGGACAACCTGACTTAAAAAGGGGATATCTCACCTATACGAGGTTAAAAATTAGCAAACTAGGTGGCGTTGGAAAGATAATTCGAATACCTTTCATTTTCCATCTTATGGCACACCTAAATCATCATGTATTGAAAGTTATGGTCGTTTGAAGTTGACTCAAAACTTATAAGAACTAAGGAATGACTTGAATGAATTTCTCTTTAGTTCTTTTTGGAACTCAAGGTGCTACATCTAGTTACCTTAACACTTAAGAAACTTTAAATTCCTTGGTAAAATCCTACTCACAACGAAGGATGGTTCGAGTCTTAGCTCAAAATTTTTCTGGGTGTTACAATATAGATATACTAAGCTGAACAAAGCATAACTGAGCAATGACATAATCTGAGCAAGAATATAAATTTCCAAGATTTTACAAACCCTAGTTCTAAACAAGTTATGTGGAATCAAGGAACTGACTGAATTCTAGGAACCTAGTGGATGAAAGGAACCCACTAGTGAAATCCCACATACCTGGTGACGAAATCTACGGAGAAATCCTTTGGATTTCGGGGCTGAACTTCGAAGAACACTGCTGCTTGTTCTTGGGAGGTTTGGTTGACTTTTTCTCTTCTTTTTGCTCTAATTTTGGTGCTTTTAGGAGAATGAGGGCTTTGGGTAGATTTTGACTAAGTTATTTGGCTTAGACTGAGTAAAACGACGTAGTTTAGGCATCAAACGACTTAGTTTAAGTGCCTAACGCATAGGGGAAAGGACAAAAATGACCCTCACTTAAAGCTGACAAAGTGCCATCTACTACTGGACTGACGGACCGTCGTTTGATACCGCCCGTCGACTGGGTCGTGGTTCATGCTCTGCCCGACAGGGCTTCACTAAAATGAGCATAAATTTTTACTTATAGCTTGGATTTTAGCAAACTCGGTGGCGTTAGAAAGATGATTCAATTATCTTTGATTTGATAGGTCATGTGCCACCTAATTAATTTTGTGCTAAAAGATATGAACGTTTGAAGTTGACCTAAAAACCTTTTTCCTCTAAATAGCTGCTGACCCTCACCTATGGCCAGACCTACGGTCCGTAGGTCCAACCACAGACCATACTGGTCGGCCGTGGGTGGGATCAGAGATCCCTAAGTCTGGACCCCAATGACGGGACCCCACATACGGTGTGTGGGTCCATCGATGGACCGTCGTTGTGAGCCTTCATACGCTACTGAGACTTTACATTGTTTGAAAACTTAACTCACCAACCACGACGCCCACCTACGGACCGTCGTCGCACCTACGACCCGTGGGTGGTGTCGTCATTGCTGGCACCAGACTTCCTTAAAACCTGAAATTTTCATCTTTTTAATCTGAGGTGTTACATTTACTATTTAATAATTACTAATTATAAATGTTTAATTACAGGTTTTAACCGATTAGGAAATTATATTATTATTTATGTAATCAATTATGTAAGAGAAAAAATAGGAGGTGTGCATTTTTTTGTGCAGTTTGAGATGTTGAGTAAATTTTTACTACATTTTAGAAATTTAATTAATTACACATATCTCTCAAAAAGGTAAGAATCAGTCAACCTCTTTCCACGTCATTATTTCAAAGTCTTTTCTATATAAAAAAACACATTACATTTTCTCTCCTTAGATTTCTTTGAAAGACTTTCAAGAATTAGTTTGTTCAACATTCTTTCACATTTCATTCATAGTTCTTTTTTATTTCAATTCAATTTTTCTTTTGTTCATGTTACGCCTCAAGCCTACCTATATCTTGGATGTGTCCGACACTCAAGAACCATTTCTGATCTCCAAGTGAACTCTTGACCTAGCTGACTACTTAGGAAAGACTGACTCGAGTAGATATCAGTTTTAAAAAAAGAATTAAATCATTTGTCTCAAAATACTTAAATCAAAATTGTTTGAAGATACTCTAAAAGCGATAATAGTTTTTAAAACAATTCAAAAAAAATACCGAAAGAAACTCAACACTAACTATTTATGTAACCTCTATAGTTCAACATGGATGTCAGACAAGACCCACGACACCTCAAACTATTAAACTGAAAATAAAAGTTGAGTCCTCCGAAATTCAAGAAAGGCTCACCAAAACTAGCAAGAAGTGCAAAGTGATATCAACGGAGCGCCTGTTGATGATCTTGAACACATGTATCTGCATCATAAAAAGATGTAGGTCGAATGACATCAATACAATGAATATACGAGTATGTAATATAGCTGAGGAAAATAAATAACTGAACTGAAGAAGCTGAAGTAAGATACTCAATTGAATGTAAAGCATACATATAGATAAAAATCATTTAAAATCTTTACAAATAAATATTCTAACTCGATGAACTATATATATATATATATAAATATGATATTGAAAGTACTCTTTACTCTATCTGGGAGATTCTCTAATCGAAAACCATCAGTATGAGCTTCGTGATGATACAACATCTCGACCACGCTGCTAGAATAGTCCTATACCTTGCCGGGGTAGAACATACTCTACTCATGGATCCATATAATTGACCTAAATGCCGGTACGATCGTAACCCACAATGACTATGTGGTTTATGGGGAATGTGAGTTGTCTGAACTCTTTCCCATATTGGTGCTCAATACTACTGCCAAAAATAATAATGTATAACTCAATGCTCAATGTGAAAATACTCTCCGGTTGAGATAATTTCTCAAAAGAACCTCTTTAAGAGTTAACTTTTCTCAAAATAATACCATTTTTCTATGTAAAAATGATACATTTGAGCATAAATGGTTTAAAACTATACATTGAACGGAATCATTTAGTCATAAATCATTTTTTTCATAAAACATGCATAGATTCATAGTCATACTTCATAAGTTCATAAGCATAATTCATATTCATAAAGTAGGCATATACATGTGTTCATGTGAAATAAATGAAAATAATGTAATTGTATCAAATAATGCCTAATAAGATTGAATATAAGTAATTGAATCACAATAAATTGAACCCATAGAGAATCACATGAAACTGTAAGAGAATCGGGTGAAATTAAGTTGAAAATTGAGTTTTCTTTTGGAACCCAATGGATAAAAGGGATACATTGGTCAATTTTCACATACCTTAGCAATCAAAGCCCAAAAGCAATGGAGAAAGAAACCTTGAAGCTCTTGAAATCCTAGATCTTCACCTTGAAGCTTGAGAGAGAATTGGAGAAGAAACCCGTGAGAGAATTTGTGAGTTTTGAGTGAATGAGAGGGAATGGGTTAGATTTTGAAGAGTAAAAAAAGGTTATAGGGGTAGTTATAGAGTCAAAACGACATAGTTTATAGAGTAAAAATGACATAGTTTATAGAGTCAAAATGACATAGTTTAATTAAGAACTGCCGGAAGACCTTACGGGTTGGACCTACGGTCCGTAAGACATTCTACGGACCGTACTGGTCAACCGTAGAACCAACTACTAGAACCCAAAATCCAGCCAACTTCCACGAAACCTTCCTACGGAACATCGTCCTTTCTACAGCTCATAGAGCCACTCCGTAGATCCCAGTTCAAGTCCAAATATTCACTAAGCCTGGATCACTTCTACGACCCATAACAATTCCTACGATTCGTCCTATTATTACATATAGTTTATTTTTAATCTAGGTATTTGTAACTTTTTCCTTAAGTTTATTAATACTATGAGTAAAATAATATTTTTTTAAAATGATTTTTTCACAAAATTTAATATTATTTTTATGACTTTTATTTCAATATAATATGCATTAAGCATGTGTATATGTAAAAATGAATATATTTTTGTCTTTCTCCACTCTCTTACTCTCTGTGTTTCATATTATTTGACCCTTTTTGACATGACACCTTTTTTTTAAAAATAATTAGAGGAGTATTTTACTAACCTAACATTATTAATAATGCTTCGAAACTTTAAATTCGACTACTACTACTACTACTACTTTATGCAGTTATTTAATTAGAAGGGTAAAAATAAAAAAAAATATTAAAAATTCTTTTGATTTCATAATGTGACAAGTAAACTAAAATACAATTTTTGAAATGAGAGTCAAGTAATATAAATGGCGGATATATTCTCTATTGTTTACATATATAAATAAGTTTTGATTGACAATAATAGAGTATAACATAAATTATATTTTAATTAGGATAAAGGGGAAAGTTTGATTGTTGTACAAAGTTGAATTCATTAATGTAATAATCCTTAATTAATTTCTGTGGCAAATCAGTTTTAACAAATTATAAATTTTAATAAATGTATATATCAAATCAAATTAATGGCTAATAAGTCTTATGAATATTTGGCAAGAGAGTCAACTTTGTAATTACTAGATATAATAATACCTTAGATTGCAAGTGAGAGCTATAAATACCACTCTTGCATTACTAATTTTTCTCATCTCATCACTCATCAACAACACTAATCTTGCATCTAATTATTTTAAATTGATTAAGTAGGTATGGATTCATCAACAGAGAAAAGGTCCTCTAAAAGTAAAAAAAATGTAAGTTTTCCTAATTTGATTATCTAATAATACTACATATCTACATAGGATCTATGTAGAAAGTTCTCTTTGTTTTCATTTTTGTAACTGAGTCTTTAAAATATAAATGCAGGATTTGACTCAATACATTAATTGACTGACTCAATATGCTTGGTTGTTGATTTTTCCATTCATGGAGCTAAATTACATCCTCCTCGTAAGGATGGATCTACTGACTATCAAGCACAGAAAGGCGGTCAGAAGAGATTTTGGAGGAGAAAACAAAAAATAAGGCAGCACAAGGAAAAGAGGTTGCTGCAAAATAACAAAAAGAAGCAGAAGTAGAAGAGAACATCTGGTCATGGGTAAGCGGTTGTGTTATGTGTTTGGTGATGGATCACACACATACATAACACAACCGTTAAGCCATGATCCAGATGTTCTCTTCTACTCGTGCTTTCTTTTGTTGTTTTGCAGTAACCTCTTTTTTGTTTTCCTTCAAAACCTCTTCTGGCTAGCCCTTCTGTGAAAGGTATGGCTATAAGAACATATGGAAGAGAGGTTGTTGTTGCTGGAACATGAGAGAAGGGTGTTGGGGACAATATTGCAGAAGAACAACATGCACAAGTAGGAGAGGCTCATGATGCTTCTGCAAAATCATGTTCATCTATACTTTTAAGATTTTTTTATATAAATTTAATTATTTAAGCATATTATTTCTATTTTGAAAATTACTCAATAAGTGTAGTAGTTGATTTTGTTTTCTTTTTGAAAAATCTATTCATTTTTAAATCCTATATGTAATATTTTTCTAGCTATATTTAAGAAACTTTTTTAGCATTAGGGAGAAATGTTTGGTTACATGTCTATGATCAACTTATATTTTATTTTTAATAGATAAGTGTTATATATTTTCGTATTTTAGTTTTATAAAGAAAGATCTTTATTCAAAAGAAAAAGAAAGAAGACTTGCCAATATATATTGCATAAGGAGGTTACAGTTTCCATTTATCATATGAAAAAAATATTGTTTCTCAATCCTTAAATGTTAACGGGTAAAAGTGAAATTGACTTTTCTTTATTTCAAAAATTTGCATAAGTAGTAAATACATGGTTCTTATGTTGCTGTTATTGTTTCCTAGCCTAGATTTTGTCATCTGTTATTTTTTGCTTAAAAATTATAATCATGTATCATTATTATTTAATAAATAAACTTAACGCATAGATTCTCCTACGGTTATCTCGAAATATCTATTACACATTTTTTGACCTAGAGAATCACTTTACACACCCAAACATTTCATCCACCATAGTCATTATCTAGTGATATAGTTAGAGTCTAGAGAATAAGGATGAAAATGCAAGAGGATATGAATGCTTTGCCAAATATAGGGGGAGGAGATTGGGAGAAGGAAAGGGTAAAAATTGACTCAAGTCTAAAATATTGAGTATATGTGACAACTAGTGAAATTATCCGTGCTTCACGCGGTTATAAAAAAAATCAATATATATACTTTCTTATTTTTAATTGAAGTAATATGTAATATTTATATGCAGGTTGGAAAGTGAAGACAATATAGAACTTCATATATGTCCTTAACATGATATATAATTTTTATTTTTATTTTTCTTCAATATGTAAAATATTAATTTTTTTAATATAAAATAAGGATATATAAGTGGTGAGGTATATGGAATATAAGAGGTTAGTTTTGACACAATAGTCTATTGTATTGAATTGAAAACATTAATTTTAATTTTAATTTTTTCTATTTTTTTTAGACTACAATCCTCTATGCAAACATTGATTTCTTTTTTGAAACAAAAGCTTTTGAAATTTTACATTGTGACTTTATTATTACATATGTTTACTATATTCATTTACACATTAAATAAACATTTTTAAATTTATGAATGATATTTAAGAGTAGACGTTATAAAGAAGATAAAGAAATATGGGTTACTAACAACTTGAATATATAATTTTATTAGATATTAAATGCATTAATCGTTATGCAATGATTTTACTTGTAAAAATAATTGAATAATCAGTGAAAATAAGGGTGAAAAAAAAAGATAAATAATTTAGTTGTATAAGAGTTATGCAACTATATGTTGTGCATGATAAAATTGTAATGCATCATAATGTTGAAACGAAGACATTATACATTAGTTTAAGAAATAAAATTCATTAGATACTTTAAAAATCTGAACCCATATGTATCAGAAAAGATGAACAACCAAAACATCGGAAAATAAAAGTCAACAATCTGATCAACAAAAAGCAACGAAGATGTATCCTTCTTGAACTAATTGGGTAAGCCCAATACTAAAATATCGATCCAACGAAATGAAGTGTATCAAGACCGCCATTAAAAATTGCTGGAACCATTCCAAATGCACTCCAAAATGAACTCTCTGCATTAGAAATGTTTTCCACCCGTCTTCAAGTAAAGAGATCGGGAGTAACAGATTTAATAATTTTTTAAGATGAAAAAACTAAAAAAATAATTTAAAAGAAATAAAAAATAGAAGTGATGAAAAAGAAATCTACCTCTTGAATAACTTGAAATCATTAATTGGAAAGAGAAAAGATTTAAAATTCAAAAATGGATTAATGGAGGTAACTGTGGAGAAATTTGTGGCGTGAAAAAAAGGAAGGAAAATCATGGGTATTAGATTTCAAATTAATGTATCCGGAAAAGGGGATGATGGGAGCAAAAGAAGGAATTTTTGATATTTTTTGAAATGGTAGGGAAAATAAGAAAATATGTTAATAAATGGTGTGTAGTTAGGTAATTTTAGACATAGATTTTCATTGTTATGCATAGAGCTGTCAAAATGGGCTGGCCCAACCCAACCCTAACGGGCTAGAGGGTTAAATGAGTTAGGACATGTTGACTCTTTTAATTGAAGGGCCTATAAAATAGCAGCCCAACCCAGCCCTAAGTGGGCCACGGGTTGGCACAGGTCGGCCCTTCAATCAAAAAATGAACAATTTGGTGTCTTAGAAAGAGTATCTAAGAGTATCGAACGTTGATATATGATGAACACGACATCAATACATACAAAATTCATTTATGAATTACACACTTAAGTGAATACTTACAAAAAATACATAATAGCCAAGATACAACATCTAAGATTCATCCGAGCAAAAAATAATACATGATCACTATTTTCATAAACAAGACAACAAAGGGGAAATGGAAAGTTAGGCATAAAAACAAAAGTAGATTTGATTTTAATGGGCTAATGACCCTAAAATGTAAAGGATCTGTAAAGGAGTTAGACTTCATTTTATATTTTTTAAATATTTATTGACAAAATCTTTACATATAAAACACTACTAAAATATATATAATAAATATTTTTAACATTCATAGCCCACAGACTGGCCTCTAAGGCTCGCGGGTTGGGCCTATGAGGCTAGCGGGCCAAATGAGGTTGGGCTAAAAAGCCTTATTCCTAAATGGTCCAAAAAAATTAGGCCCAACCCCACTTAATTCAAGGATCAGGTTGGACCGACTTAACGGGCCAAGCCCATTTGACAGCTCTAGTTATGCAATAAAAAGTAACCTACACTATCACATGCACAAAATACTT
>JAJONR010006597.1:0-35845 GCA_029582245.1 Solanum etuberosum | reverse complement strand
ACTTGCAAAATTTCAGATTTTCCTATTTCCAATTTAGTTCTTTTTGGAACTCAAGGTGCTACATCTAGTGACCTTAACACTTAAGAAATTTTAAATTCTTCGGTAAAATCCTACTCACAACGAAGGATGGTTCGAGTCTTAGCTCAAAAAAAAAATCTGGGGTGTTACACTTTACTAGAGGATTCATTCAAGTTCAACTAATAGAATTCAAATCAAATAAATATAACTGTAAACTAAACTTACAACAGAAATAAATCTAACTAAAATATACAATGGAAATAATTAACTACAATCGAAAATGAAGAAATAAGCTGAAGAGGGGTTTAGAAGAACCCGGATTGGAGACTCAATTTTTTTGGGTCTTTGCCCATTTAATTTGAAACTTTAAATTTCTTGGCCTTACGCCCACAATATTAGCTTTCTGATCCTTTCATATTAGCTCCCTTTTCAAACTTCAAGCCAAGGCAGACTCAATCAGAAAAATTTGGGCCTCTGTGGCCCAACATCAAAATGCCAACGGAAAATAGGGAGTCAAGTGGAAGGAATTCATGCACAAATATGATAAAGATTAGCGCCCGTTAGTGATAGGAAATAAAAATTATTTAAAGATACACAAGAAATCATGAATATGGGACTGAACAACAAAAAAAAGGAATTAACTCACAACAGTTGATCACAATGAACTTGACAGGAAAGACATCAATACATGCAATAGCCAATTTAGATGAGGCAGAGAAGGAAACTGAAATAATCATGAATTATAGATGTCATAACCCAATTTCTCAGCTCATGATGGTACCTACTACACCCCCGCCAGTAGGTAATCCTAACTCGTAGTCCGTAGCCATAAGCAACGGACTACCAAGCGAAAGACAACAACAAGAAGTAAGAGCATAGAACAACGCAGAGAAAGGTAATCTAAAAAACCATCCCAAAAGCCGACATCAGTTAGTAGTTGATCATCTAATCTGAAATACGAGTACAAGGCTTTCACAATTACAACACAAGTGCAGGTTGTCTCTGAATACAATTTAAAGACTAAGCCTAGCCAAAACAGACGTAAACCGATAGCTCCAAACGCCAGGAGCTCACCCTAATCTTCGACATCCCAAGATTCTCCGTACGACTCAAAATCAACGGTGATAACTTAACTGCAATCTGCAGGGGGTAGAAGTGCAGTATGAGTACCAAAAAGAGTACTCATCAGGAAACGACCGACTGAGCTCAAAAGATAGCATAAGCATAAACACCAAGTAATAAGAAAAGTATAACACAAGTAACTAAACATGAGATACTAAAGTAGCCAAGAAATAAAGAATAGAAATAGGAAACAAGGGGTAAAACATAGGGTCAAGAACACACCTGGATCGCAAGGCTAACGACACAAACTCACACCAGAAGTCCCGGGGCCCAAACAAACCATGCCCCTAGCTTAAAATGGCCCTTCAGGAGATGATGAAACCATCATAATTGCATTTCGAGACTGTCTTTCTGAACTTTTGACTGAAGTCAACCGTCCAAATACAAAGTCTCCAAAATACGTAAACTTGCACAAAATCCAAATGAACCACCCGACGATCGAATTGTCAGTCCCATCAAGTCATAAATATCACTATAGAAAAGCTCTAAACACTAAAAAAATCAGAAAACGAAGAAAATGGCCTAGAGGGTCATTACAATAGACATACTATCATTTGGAATCTAAACCCATCTAGAACAAGATTATATCATATTATAAAAGACAAGAACTAAGCTAAGATCGAACAACCGCAAAAAAAAGAGCAAATATTAAACATGAATCAAGACACATTGCATTCTTCATAACAACAAGAGCAACATAAATAACTCATACTAGAAAACAATAAGTTACTCTATAAGATAAATGATAGAATGGAAATCACTAAAGGAAATAATTAGCACTAAATCTAATCTACAACGAAACAAATAACCTATTTACAAGCATAGTAGACAAAATAAAAACCAACAATGGGAAGAGTTTACCTTTTCCAGAGCAACGAGCAAGAGGACTTCACCACTATCAAAAGAGGAGCTCGAGCGAAGCTCCAATAAACGACAAGAGTAAAATTTTGGGTCTAAACCTTTGTGGTTTTTTTGTGAGAACACTGTCCTTTTCCCCAAAACTGTCAACTTCGAATTGCATAATATCTCATAATTTTTTCATAACTCTATTTATAGATACTTGAATTACTTTTAGCCGAATTCCCGAACCCTTATCAATACAAGGATCTATATCCACGAATGTTAAAATTTTGGATCATAGAGGATCCGACCTCTAGATCTGCATTTTTATCGGACATCTGCACCCGAGTCGGAGCAACATTAGGTCTAACTATGGAGTGAAAGATCCCATGACACCTTCTTATGAGAATAAGCTCTGGAGTGGAAATCCCCTAAAAAGGTGGTGATAGTTATGGGAGCAACAAGAACGGGAAAATCTAAACTTTCCATAGATCTAGCCAACCATTTTCCAATAGAAGTTGTGAATAGGGACAAAATAAAAGTGTACAAAAGTACTTGATATATAGTCACAAATAAAGAAACTGCGGATATAGTACTCTTTTTCTAGAAAATGACATATCGCGACCCTATATCAGGACCTCTACTGAAAATGAATCGGCTAATAGATCTATGGAAAGGCTAGATCTTCCCGTCCTGTTGGACCCATTACAATCACCGCCTTATCTTTTTTATGAAAGGAACCATATATAGTTATATCTCTAAAAAACTAACAATATTCATTGTGTAAAAATGTTATTAAATCTGTAAACAAGAAGGAATACTTCAAGTTTTCAATGCTCTGTTTCATTCTTTTTCTGTAGAAGCAATGTTGTTTTGATGCATGTATCTCTCTATATATTGTAAAAAATGTGCTTGTAATTGGCCAAGACACACCTTTTTGAACACTTGGCAGCTTTTGATTCGTTTTTATTTTTACTCAGAGCTGCCACGACATTTAAACACATGGCATCATCTTGTTGGCCTTGAATTTGCTTGAAATGTCGTGTCATTATATGGGCGGCATAAGTTTGGGCCATAAATGGACTTTGGGTTAAAATAATAAAAATGGAATTATATAATTTGTAATAAATTTAAGACATTAGACCGGATAAATAATAAAAATGGACATATTTATTTAATTTGGATTGTTGTTGTCGTATAATATATTGCATTGTTAGTTTAAATATCATGTGTATTTTGATTGTTAATTAAATTTTATTGTATCATATAACGATTCAATTAATCGTTAGATAACCACATAAATTCAAATTTTATGTGATGACCAATTTGGTATGATCATGTCATAATCTTAATATTTCTTCTTATTCGTCTTTACTTATAATTTAATAATCTTATTTTATTCTTTGTAGTATCTTTTTATTGTAGCTCTACCTCGTAGCCTACTTTTCTTGTAGGTTAATCATTCAATATTTTTTATGTATCACATAATGTAATAACGAACAACAGTACAATCTATCCAAATGTTGTATTCAACAAAATACAATACAATTTATCCCTCTTATTTAATTGTTTTAATCAGACTTTTTTCTTATAAAGATCATACTTTTGGAGTTTGGTTCAAATATGAAAATACCAAAAAAAATTATTTCATTAAGATGTTGCTTAGTGTCCGAAAGATTTGTTTCTATTAGTCAAAAAAATAAAGTAAAAAAACTCATACTCATTTGAAGTTGAATCTTCCGACATATATGATTTTTGTGTTACTATATTTAATATTATGTTTTTTATGTTAAAACATAGTTAAGTGACTTTGGCGTAAATAAATAAATATATATATATATATTATTGTTATTATTATTTTAAATGATCACCCAAGAAATTACTTGTGCCTTTCCACTCCTTTCAAAATTGATTTGTTTTTGTTGTTGTTTTTCACCAATTTTTGACAAAGGCGATTTAGGGTCAAACTAATTTTGAATTCACGTTGTAAAGTTTGATATTGGGGATAAAAATACTTTTTAAAAATGACGACTTCGTACCTAGAGAGATTTGAACTCGAGAGAGTACTTACCACTCAACCACAATCATTAATTGGTAGTAAAATTGATATATCTATTATTGAAGTGTATGTAAAAGATTATAAATTACAGTACTGTCTACTTGTCTTCAAAAGTTAAATCATTTCAAGACGTTTATGGATGGCAATGGGGCGGTGCGGCGCGGGGGTGGGGCGGGTTGACCTTAACCCGCATAATTTTTAATCCACCCCACCCTGCCCTGCATAACAACTTTTTTTCATTTTCAACCCCCACCCCACCCCACCCCGCATAATTTATTTAATATTAGCGTTTTCTACTTAAGTTTGATAAAAAATAAAATTCACAAAAATAAATTGATTTTTTCATTAAGTTGTATTAATTTAATAGGATGGTGACTTACAATTTTATTTTTTAGCGGTCAATTCGAAACATGTAACAAATTGTATTATTTTTAGATGAACCATTTTCATTTCCTATCTTGAATATTTAAGTAGCTTTAAAGAAATTATCTTAATAAAAATGCTCTATTACTCCTATGACATGTAAAAATTTAAAATTAAGTATGAACCCATAAAAATTACATATACCCGCAACCCGCCCTGCCCCGCATTAATTTTTAAAAAAAACCTACTTCAACCCACCATGCATCCAACCTGTAACACCTCAGGATTTCACTAAGACTTAACAGGAGAAAAAGGGTGAACCACGGAGGGGTTCATGGGCCGTGAACAGGACCATGACCGTCAAGTGGCCTGTGAAACCCCACACGGCCAGTCAAGTGGCCTGTGAAATCAACCCAGTACCACCCCAGCTACTGTGAAGAACCACAGTGGCATGTACGGCCCGTGGAACCTCACACGGTCCGTCAAGTGGACCGTGGAGGGAACATGTCAGCCTTCAAGTTTTGGTTAAACTTCAAACGGTCATATATTTTAGCACAAAATGAATTAGGTGGCCCATGAACTATCAAATTAAAGATAATTGAGTCCTCTTTCCAACGCCACCAAGTTTGCTAACATCCAAGCTTGGAGTAAAAAGTTACGCTCATTTTAGTAAAGCCCTGTTGGGAAGGGACACAAACCACGACCCAGTTGACAGGCAATGGTTCAAATGACGTTCCGTCAGTGACTTCGTAAAGGGCCTTCCTCAGCTTTTAAGTCAGTGTCATTTCGGTCTTTCCCACTATGCTTTGGGCACTTAAACCACGTTGTTTAATGCCTAAAATACATCGTTTTACTTAGTCTAAGCCAATAATCTAGTCAGAACCTACCCAAAACCCTTATTCTCAAAACAATCATCAAAATTAGAACAAAATGAAGGGTAAGAGGCGCCAGTTCTTCCAAGAACAAGCAGAGGTGCTCTTCAAGTTCAGCCCCGAAATCCAAAGGATTGCTCCGTAGATTTAGTCACCATGTATATGGGATTTCACTAATGGGTTCCTTTCACCCATTAGGTCCCTAGAATTCAGTTAGTTCTTCAGATTCTCATAAACTATTCAGACCTAGGGCTTCTAGATTTTCAAGATTTATTGTGATTATGGTTCCTTTGATCTAAATAACTTGTTTCTTGATAATTTTAGTATATTTTCATGCATAGAACTCAGAACCCTAGCTTGTGTAAATTTATCCTAGTTCATGAATTATACTTGCTAGGCCAACTAGACAGAAATTCATGATTCAGATTTTGAATGCTATATTCTCGATATATAAATGTTACGTTCTTAGTTAGCATGTCAGTTTTGAGCTATTCAATATTTAGTGCATTTTGAGGTTCAGGAACATTTAGTTAGGAGTAGACTTAGCACCGAGTTGGACTAGGGTTCAGTGTACCCATAAAGTCCCATAATTATGTGCCCGCGTAGGTTAATAAGTCCCCTCAGTTGGGCATCAATTTTAGTTATCACGCCACAGTCATGCCTTTATACCCCTGGAAAGATATAGTGGGTCCTCTCGATGGGGCGTATACATCGGACTCCGCATTTAGCTCACGTGGTTTATGTCGATTAGTAGTGGCTCCCACAGTCAGACTCTTAGTGCATTAACAGGGTTTTCAACAGTTACTTCAGTATACAGTTCAGCGTGTTATCTTCATGATTAGTACTTGGTCATTGCATCCAGTTTATCTTTCAGTTATACTTTAGTACACATCTATATCCTTGTTCAGATTATATTATTGCTCAGTGATACATTGTTTAGCTTATATACTTTGTTCAGCTTAGCATATCTATATCATGCATGCTCTGTACATTCCAAATACTAACACATACTTTGTGATACATCATTTCATGATATAGGTTCAGGCACTCAGCATCCAGATCATGCTTAGATCGATTCTTGATTCGACTCTAGGTGGTGAGTCCTCATACTTCTGGCACAATAGATAGGCTTTCTATTTTAGTCTTTATTTCCAGTTTTCATTTTTGTTAGAGTTAGATGGGGGCATGTCCCCACAACTCGACTCAGTTAGAGGCTTTTCAGACCGAATAGTAGATTCAACTCGAGTTGTTAAGTGATTGCGACATTCATCACTAAACTCTTGTTATTTATATTTACTTTCAGACCTATTTGGTCTTTGTTCCCTCTTCAGATATCAATTGATTTATCTTCTGCATAGTACATGTTTTACTTAGTTATTCTCAGTATGCTTGATATATGTCAGACTCAAGATTAGCTTGGGGTCATTCATGATCCTAGGTTCCGTTTTATGTCTAGAGGGTAGCCTCAGGGCGTGACAAACTTGGTATCATAGCATTAGGTTCAAGAGTCCTAGAGTGTCTGAAAGCTGCACTAAGTAGAGTCTCTTTCATGGGTGTGAAGCGCGCCACATCTATGAGGTGGAGGCTACGAAGTGTTTTAATAAAAACTTCACTTCCTTTCCTATTCTTATCGTGTGTGAGGAGTGATTCAACTTCTCTCTTCTAATCCATCATTGTACGTTTCAGATCATACCTCCTCGTAGAGCTAACGCACGGAATGCTAATTCCCGCAATGTTAATGCAGTCCCTCCAGTCCCAAATCATGAGGTTACGAATGTAGAGTTTCGTAACGCGATCCAGCTATTAGCTCAGATAGTAGCCAACTAGGTCAGTCAGATGTCCTAATTCCTGCAAACCCCACTGGTGGATCAGCTGTAGCTAGGGTTCGAGACTTTGTTCATATGAATTTGACAGAATTTCTAGGGTCAAAGGTTGGTGAGGACCTACAGTAATTCATTGATGAGGTTAAGAATATTCTTGAGGTAATGCAAGTAACTGGTACTGATAGGGTCGAGTTGGTATCCAATCAACTTAAGGATGTGGCTCATATTTGGTTCACACAGTGGAAAGACAACAGGAGTACGGATGCAGCTCCTGTGACTTGGGATTGTTTTATTGGAGCTTTTCTGGACATGTTCTTCCTGAGAGAGTTAAGGGATGCTATGGCCCAGGAGTTTATGAACTTGAAGTAGGGCTCAATGTCAGTCCAAGAATATGGGTTGAAGTTCACTCAGCTCTCCACATATGGTTGCTGATTCGAGAGCACAAATGAGCAAGTTCATGTTTAGAGTATCATATTTGGTCAATACCGAGTGCATGAGTGCCATGCTATTAGAAGATATGGATATCTCCAGACTAATGACTCATGCTCAGCAGGTTGAGGGAGATATGTTTAGGGAAATGGCTAAGGACAACAAGAAGGCTGGAATGGGAAATTATGAATACTCTCAACAAAGGTCGGGCGGTGGAAATCACTCACAGTTTTAGCAGAGGTCTACAGCCCCAGCACCTTCATCAGCTAGCACTCTGTCCCCCAGGTTTCGATAGGATCAGAAAGGTAGGGCATCAGGCTCTAAGTCACAGACTTTTCCAACTTGCCCAAAGTGTGGTAAGAACCATTCGGTTGAGTGTCTTGCCGGAAGAGAGGGGTGTTTTGGGTGTGTCCAGTCTGGTCATAGGTTGAAGGATTTCCAATCTACCAGGCCATGACAAGGAACTAACAGGGCTCAATCTACAACATCAGCAGCTCCAGTGGGTCACCCCACTCAGCAGGGTGCCTCATCTGGTACAGGCGGTGGTCAGCGCCAGAACAAGTTGTATGCTCTCTAGGCTCACCAGGACCAAGAAGATTCTCCCGATGTGGTCACTGGTACGTTGAAAGTCTTTCATTTAGATGTTTATGCATTGTTAAATCCAGTGGCTACACTTTATTTTGTAACTTTATATATAGCAGTAAACTTTGTTGTTAGTCCAGAAACTCTCTCAGAAACCCTCTAAGTCTCTACTCAAGTTGGAGACATAGTTATAGCTAGACGGGTATATAGAAATTGCCCTGTCACAGTTTCCTTGAAAGTCACTTCAGTAGACCTGGTAGAGTTAGAAATGGTAGATTTTGATATCATTTTAGGAATGGATTGGTTACATTCCTATTATGCCTCAGCCGATTGTAGAACTAGGATCGTTTGGCTTCAGTTTCCAAATGAGCCAGTGTTAGAATTGAAGGGTAGTAGCTCAGTGCATATGGGTCGATTTATCTCTTACCTTAAGGCTAGGAAAATAATTTCAAAAGGGTATATCTATCATCTCGTTCGGGTTAAGGATTCAAAATCTGAGACCCCAACTTTTGAGTCTGTCTCAGTAGTAAATGAGTTTCAAGAAGTGTTCCCAGAAGATCTTCCCGGAGTTTCTCCCGAAAGGGAAATCGACTTTGGAATAGATCTCCTTCCAGATACCCAACCTATTTCAATTCCTCCTTACAGAATGGCTCCAGCTGAGCTTAAGGAATTGAAAGAACAATTGAAAGAACTTCTAGATAATGGCTTCATCAGACCAAATATCTCTCAATGGGGTGCTCCAGTGTTGTTTCTGAAAAATAAAGACTGTTCTCTTAGAATGTGCATTGACTATCGTCAACTGAACAAAGTCATAATCAAGAATAAGTATCTCATCCCCTGAATTGATGACTTGTTCGACAAACTTCAGGGTGCTAGTTGCTTTTCTAAGACAGACCTCAGATCTGGCTATCATCAGCTTAGAGTCAGAGATAGTGACATCCCAAGACAGCCTTTAGGACACAGTATGGTCACTATGAATTTGTAGTTATATCTTTTGGACTAACAAATGATCCCTCAGCTTGCAAGGACTTAATGAACAGGGTGTTCAAATAGTATTTGGACTTGTTCGTCATTATTTTTATTGATGATATCCTCATTTATTCTCGGAGTAAGGAAGAGCATGCGACTCATCTGAGAGTTGTTTTGCAAACCTTTAAAGATCAGCAGCTATTCGCTAAGTTCAGCAAATGTGAATTCTAGTTACAGTCAGTCGCTTTTCTTGGTCATGTGGTATCTAGCGAAGGGATCTAAGTGGATTCTCAAAAAATTGAGGTCGTACAGCACTAGCCTAGACCTACCTCTCCAACTAATATTAGATGTTTCTTGGGTTTGGCCGGTTATTATAGAAGGTTTGTCGAAGGATTTTCATCAATAGCTTCCCCATTGACCAAGTTGACACAGAAAAAGGTCAAGTTTCAGTGGTCAGATGAGTGTGATAAAAACTTCTCAGAAGTTAAGACTAGGTTGACTACAGCTCCTGTCTTGAGTCTACCAGATGGTTTAGACGGTTATGTGATTTATTGTGATGCATCCATGGCCGACCTAGGTTGGGTGTTGATGCTGCGAGGTAAGGTCATACCTTATGCTTCTAGACAGCTTAAGGTCCACGAGAAGAATTACCCAACTCATGACCTCGAACTTGCACCCGTAATATTTGCCCTAAAGATTTGGAGACACTATTTGTATGGTGTTCATGTTGATGTGTTCACAGATCATAAGAGTCTCCAGTATGTGTTCACCCAGAAAGAGTTGAATCTTCGTCAGAGGAGATGACTTGAATTCCTCAAATACTATGACATGAATGTGCTCTACCATCCGAGTAAGGCCAATGTAGTGGTTGACACCCTCAGCAGACTATCTATGGGTACTGTAGCACATGTTGAGGAAAAGAAAAAAGAATTAGTTAAAGATGTTCACCAGCTTGCTCGCTTAGGAGTTGTCCTTACAGACACGTCAAATGGTGATGTGGTAGTTCAGAATGGGTCAGAATCTTCATTGGTAGCAGAGGTTAAGGAAAAACAGGATAGTGATCCTATATTACTTCAGTTGAAAGGTGCAGTTCATCAGTAAAGAGTAGAGGTTTTCTCCCAAGGGGGAGATGGTGTACTTCTTTATCAAGGTCGCTTATGTGTTCCTAATGTGGGTGAGTTGAGGAAGCGGATCCTTAGAGAAGCCCATAATACCAGATATTTCATTCATCCAGGTACCACTAAGATGTATCGTGATCTACGAGAAGTCTTTTGGTGGAACGACATGAAGAGGGACATAGCAGACTTTGTGGCTAAGTGTCTTAACTGTTAACAAGTTAAGGTAGAACATCAGAAACCAGGAGGTATGACTCAAGAGATTAAAATTCCCACATGGAAGTGGGAAGTGATAAACATGGACTTCATTACAGGTTTACCTCGTACTCGCAAACAACATGAATCCATTTGGGTGATAGTGGATAGACTCACTAAGTCAGCTCACTTCTTAGCAGTCAAGACTACAGATTCAGCGGAGGACTACGCCAAACTCTACATCAATAAGATATTCAGATTGCATGGGGTTCCCTTGTCTATCATCTCAGATAGAGGTCCTCAGTTTACATCTTATTTCTGGAAATCATTTCAGAAAGGTCTTTCTACTCAGGAAATCTCAGTACAACATTTCATCCGTAGATAGATGGTCAAGTAGAGTGTACCATTCAGACCTTAGAGGACATGTTGAGATCTTGTGTGATCGATTTCAAGGGTAATTGGGATGATTACCTACCTCTCATAGAATTTGCCTATAATAATAGTGTTCATTCCAGTATTCAGATGGCCCCGTACGAGGCACTATATGGGCGTAGATGCAGGTCTCTGATTGGATGGTTTTAAGTAGGTGAAGCAGCCTTGATTGGGCCAGATTCAGTTCCTTACGCTATGGAGAAAGTTCAGCTCATCAGAGATAGACTAAAGACAGCTCAGAGTCGTCAGAAGTCCTATGCAGATGTTAAGAGAAGGGACTTAGAGTTTGAAATCGATGATTGGGTTTTCCTAAATGTGTCACCTATGAAAGGGGTGATGATATTTGGCATGAAAGGGAATCTCAGTCCCAGGTATGTAGGTCCTTACAGAATCCTGAAAAGGGTTGTTAATGTGGCTTATGAGTTAGAGCTGCCAACATAACTAGCAGCGGTTCATCAAGTCTTTCACATTTCCTTGTTAAAGAAGTCTGTGGGTGATCCGGCATCGATAGTATCTTTAGAGAGTGTGGCTGTGAAGGATAGCCTCACCTACGAGGAGATTCAAGTTGAGATTCTTGACCGTCAGGATCATAGGTTGATAAATAAGAAAGTCACTTCAATAAACCTTTTGTGGAGGATTCAGTCGGTAGAGGGAGCTACTTGGGAAGTAGAGGCAGCCATGAGAGCCAAGTATCCTCACCTCTTTCCTTCTGATTCAATTTCAGCTTAAGGTACCAGTTCCTCTCCAGTCTCTCAGCTTACTCTTGTGTAATTCAGTCTCAGTATCCTGTTCCCTCAGTTATTCTTGAATTTCAGCATATTTGAATGTTCACGGAACTCAATTCAGATATTAGTTTCTAGAAATCAGTTGGTAGGGATTTCAACTCTATCCCCCAAACTCAGCTTGCTTAATCTTCATTCGAGGATGAATGATCCCAAGGGGGAGATATTGTAACACCTCAGGATTTAACTAAAACTGACAAAGAGAAAAATGGTGAACCACAAAGGGGTTCACGGGCCGTGAACAAGACCACGACCTGTCACCCTCATCGTGGTTCATATCCAGCCGACAAGGGAGGACCATAGAGCCCTCTACGGGCCATGGAACCCAACATGGTCTGTCAAGTGGACCGTGAAATCGACCCAATACCACCACAGCTACTGTGAAGAACCACGGTGGCCTATACGGCCCGTACAACCCCACATTGTCTGTCAAGTGGACCGTGGAGGGAATATGTCAGCCTTCAATTTTTGGTTCAACTTCATACAGTCATATCGTTTAACAAAAAATGAATTAGGTGGCCCATGAACTATCCAATTAGATAATTGAGTCCTCTTTCCAACGCCATCGAGTTTGCTAAAATCCAAGCTTAGAGTAAAAAATTTAGCTCGTTTTAATAGAGCCCTATTGGGCAGGGCCACAAACCACGACCTAGTTGACAGGCAACGGTTTAAATGACGGTCTTTCAGTGGCCTCGTGAAGGGCCTTCATCAGCTTTTAAGTCAGGCTCATTTTGGGCACTTAAACCACGTCGTTTGATGCCTAAACTACCTTGTTTTACTCCGTCTAAGCCTAATAATCTAGCCAGAACCTACCCAAAACCCTTATTCTCAAAACAATTATCGAAATTAGAACAAAAAGAAGGGTAAGAGGCGCCAGTTCTTCCAAGAACAACCAGAGGTGTTCTTCAAGTTTAGCCCCGAAATCCAAAGGATTTCTCCGTAGATTTTGTCACTAGGTATGTGGGATTTCACTAAGGGGTTCCTTTCACCCATTAGGTCCCTAGAATTTAGTTAGTTCTTCAGATTCTCATAAACTGTTCAGACCTAGGGTTTCTAGATTTTCAAGATTTATTGTGATTACGTTTCCTTTGATCTAAATAACATATTTCTTGAACGTTTTTGTATAATTTCATGCATAGCACTCAGAACCCTAGCTTGTGTAAATTTATCCTAGTTCATGAATTATACTTGTTAGGCCAACCAGATAGAAATTCATTCTTTAGATTTTGAATGTTATATTCTCAGTATATAAATGTTGCATTCTCAGTTAGCATGTCCATTTTGAGCTATTCAGTATTTAGTGCATTTTAGCTTTAGGAATATTCAGTTGGGAATAGACTTAGCACCGAGTTGTACTAGGGTTCAGCGTACCCTCAAAGTCCTAAAACTACGTGCCTGCGTAGGTTTATAAGTCCCCTCAGTTGGGCATCAGTTTTAGTGATCACGCCACAATCATGCCTTTATAACCCTGGCAAGGTATATTAGGTCCTCTCGATGGGGCGTATACATCGGACTCCACGTTTTACTCACGTGGTTTATGTCGGTTAGTAGTAGCTCCAACAGTCAGACTCTTAGTGTATTGATCAGGTTTTCAGCAGTTACTTCAGTATACAGTTCAGCATGTTATGTTTATGATTAGTACTTGGTCATCGCATCCAGTTTATCTTTCAGTTATACTTCAGTACATATCTATTTCCTTGTTCAGATTATATCATTTCTCAGTTATGCATTGTTCAACTTAAATACTTTGTTCATCTTAGCATATCTATATCTTGCATGCTCAATACATTCCAAGTATTGACGCATACTTTGCGCTACATCATTTCATGATGTAGATTCAGGCACTCAGCATCAAGATCACGCTTAGATCCATTCTCGATACGACTCCAGCAGCTTAAGTGGTGAGTCATCATACTTCGAGGATAATAAACAGTCTTTTTATTTTAGTCTTTATTTCTAGTTTTCAGGTTTTTTAGAGTTAGCTGGGGGCATGTCCCCGCAACTCAACTCAGTTAGAGGCTTTTCAGACATAGTAGTAGATTCAGCTTAAGTTGTTAAGTGATTGTGACATTCATCACTAAACTCTTGTTATTTATATTTACTTTAGACCCATTTGGGCTTTGTTCCCTCTTCAGATATCAATTGATTTAGCTTCCGCATAGTACATGTTTTACTTAGTTATTCTTAGTATGCTTGATATATGCCAGACTCAGGGTTAGCTTGGGATCACTCGTGATCCTAGGTCCCGTGTTACGTCTAGGGGGTAGCCTCGGGGTGTGACACCACCCGCCTTGCACAACCTTAAAACTGCCCCGCCCCGCATAGCCTTAAACACACCCCACCCCGCATCCGCCCCGCCCCAGTGGAATCTCTTAAGACGTTTAACAAGTTCCCATCCAATTTTCTTGAAAAATATAGATTCTTAAAGCCTCAAACATAACACAAAAGAGTTATACATTAAGCAAATAAAATCTTGAGTTGTCTATCTAGAAATTAAACTTCATTGCCCAAATAGTCGGTCAAATATTTTAAACTATATGCGAAAGTCATCTGTTCCCCTCTTTTTTTTTAACGGAAACAAACACTTTTATATATACCCATATTTCACTTATCACCTAGCCAGATTTATTCAAGTTTCAACGACTAAAAAGTAATGTAGCAACCTGATTGAAACTAAAAATAAAATAAAACTAAAATAAACTCCCCGCTAGCAACCCGTTTGAAATTTAAATTAACCTTAATACCCATGTTATTTTATAAAAGGAAAAATAACAATTTTGGTGCATGAGTTAGGATGTTATCAAATTTTGATCCTTGTATACTTTTAATAAATCTATAATGTATATTTGGTCCTTAAAATTGACGGGAGTTGAGTGCTTAAAGAAATTATCATAAAATCAAAAAATGACAAAAAAGAACCTTAAACTATTGGAGGGGGGGTGTTTGGTCCAACAATACCCTTGAACTATTAAAAATAGGATAAAAATGCCTTCCTTGTTAGCAAACTGACCCAATTATTCCCCAATTCGGACTTCCAAGTGTCATGTATCCCCTATGAAAACTTTTTTATTAGTATTGAGATTGGACTCCACCTTGACAAAAGGTTACCCTCTTTTATTCAGTTTTATGGAAAAAAACTATACATCTTAGTTAATTAGGATTAAATATGCATAACTGTATAACAAAGGGGCCAAAATTGGAATAACATAATAATTCAGTGACCATTATTGATTTCATGCCCAAACTCGAGGAGCGCTACTGACACCTTATGCCAAAACATAGACCTGAACCGACGTTGCTGAACTATATTCTAATGGCACATAGAAGCAAAAAACACTTTAAAAAAAACAAATATATCTCTGCTAAAAATAAGCCTTCGAGCAGAAAGGCCCCAATCAACATCTCTACAAAGAAAACAGTTACTCCCAATAGTTTATATAAAACCATAAACAACTAGGAGAAAGCCTATTAAAACCGTCAAGGCCACCATGGTATCTAAGAAAGCATAAACGTAATAGGGGTCATCAAAGCTGCCATGATCACTATACAAAGGTTAAAAACATGTATGTATACAACCAACGTATCAAATGGCTATAAAATTTAAGCCCACCAACAAACAAGGCCAACATGGCCATAAAAACGTAGCTAAGCAACCCAAAGCGCTAGTGTAAAAGACTTTATGAATACAATATTACTTGGACGAGACAGGGCCTCGACCTACCCATAAACTATAAACAAGAAAACAAGCAAACCTCTAGGACTCTGGAAACCCCTAGAAGAAATTAGCTACCTTATCAGCTGGATAGGTGGTTGTGCTACTCGACAATTTTGTTTGGTCCTCACTCAGGATTCGCAGGCATGAATATAGTGCCCCCAAGCAAGTGGTTTTAGTATAAAATAATGTACCGAGCATGTAAGTCAAACTGAAAGCTGAAACTGAAGTATAAGGACCGAACGAAAGGGGTATGGTTGAAACACAAGTACAATACCTTATCTCCTTACAATAAGACAATAAAAATACACAAGAAGCAATAACATGGCCCGTTTAAGCCCGATAGGTAAAACCACACACAATCACTATAAATCCTAACGAGCGCAAACCGTCACTATATATCCATATCATCCCTTTTACCTAGATCCCACTAATAATATGATCTAAACTGTTTGTATATTCATGTGTTGTGAATCAATGCATTTTTGAGACTCTGTGGTACAATTCATATATGTTGTCTCGTAGGTACAACCTTCCCATCCTATAGGTACGGTCTGCCCGAATCATAGGCACGATCTATTGGCTTGTACGTACGGTCTACCCGGCTTGTAGGCTCAGTCTACTTGGCCCGTAGGAACGGTTTAACAAGAACATTGTAGTGTTACAGTCCGTTGAGGTAAAAACAAGCTCATAGGTGGCAACAAGATGATGAAACATTACAATAATAACAAATAATCATAATTGATCAAAATACAATCGTAACATGATTTTTTAGGCCAATAAGAAAGGAGTGAAGTGTCATTGATAGACATTATGTCATATTATGATAGCCAACTCAATAGGACAAGGCTACAGGTCAAAAAAATAAAATGTACCGGCCATAGCAAGCTTAGACCATTAGGATCAGGCCAGTAGAGAAATAGTAGCCTTAACATACATTTTAATCGAATCCCCAAAGTTCCCTTTAAGAAGCTTGGCAAACCAATGGTAATGCAATTATGCAAGAATCAACTAGGCTGCAAAAATGACCCATAACCAATCGATAAGGCGTTAAGGTCTTCATCACCACCAGACCCCTTTTAACTTAACAAACAAAGTCACAATCTCAAAATAACTAGTAGCTAATAACAACAACACGAATATTTCAGCCTCTCACAAGAGCGGCAAGCTCCCGAAGTAATATCATAAGGTGCACTTCATGACATTCAATTGATAACCTCCGTATGAGACACTTTAAAGTGGCACACCAATTTCCCATCTCTCCATAACTTTATTGGGTTGTTTCGTAGCTGGCTTAAGTTACATCTAATGGATGAATAACTTATATGTTTGATTTGAAAATAGGATCAAAGTTATTCATGTACTAAGTTTATACAATGTTTGGTTAGTCACTTTTCAAATATTATATAAAAGTTATTCATGTATTAATTTTATACAATGTTTGGTTGGTAATTTTTCAAGGGGTGGAAAGACATCAACGATAGATAATTTGATATCGAGGATGTCAAGTATGACTTCATCTTTGAGTGGAGAAGATTCGACGTTACTGTCAATGTTGTTCCCAAGGTCTGGAGGTGTAATTTAGTGACCGGAAGAGTTGTCTATCAATGGCGGATGTGAATTCGCCATCAGATCAGTACAAATTTCCAGCAATAAAATCTCATTTGCATATATTTGGATGTGAAGAGTTTTTTGATAGATAAAAGAACATTTTTGTTTAAGAGTTCTTTAGAGATATTGTTCTCTTCTTTGGCTGTCTCGAGCCGCTGGTTGCCGGAGTTCACTGGATTTGGCTCATCACAGTATTGAAAAGAGTAAAGTAAAGAGTTGTTGAAAATATTCAAAGTCTTAAAACTTCTTTCAACTTTTGACGAAAAAATTGAAAATATCATGGAGTCGCCACTTAATTGTTAGAGGAAAATCAAGAAACATTTCATTTAATCTAAAAAAGATCTAAAATAGAAAAATCTTATGAAGTCTAAAGAACGGGTACGTGGTTCCTATTTCCATATCAAGAAGGTGTTAGCACTTGAAATGTCTGCTAACAATATGCGATTATCTGGCGAATCATTTATTTGACTAAAACTTGAAGTTTTTTATTTTTATTTAAAACATGTGATAAGAGAAACTTGAATTGATTATTTAAAGAAACTTTGAGTTCATTTTTAAGAAATTGAACAAGTGATGAACAAAAATTGATAATAATTCAAAATTGCTAAGTGAAATAATTTGACAAAGTAAAGAGACTTTGAAACCCAAATATGAAAACTTTACTAGAAGATTCATTCAAGTTACAACTAATAGAATTCAAATCAAATAATTATAATTGTAAACTAAATTTACAATAGAAATAAATTTAAATAAAATATACATTGGAAATAATTAACTACAATCGAAAATTAAGAAATAAGCTGAAGAGGGGTTTATAAGAACCCGGATTGGAGACTCAATATTTTTGAGTTTTTGCCCATTGAATTTGAAGCTGCAAATTTCTTGGAGCGTTGAATAGCAAAATTACTGAGGTTAAAATGTGATTGGTAAAATCTCTTATTTACAATAAAAATTATTAGTTCATAAAAATATTATATTTCATCGGTAATTCTGTAAATTAAATTTTATCGATCTAGATTTGGTTCATAGTCGAAAGACACCAAACCTATTGCATTTTGTCTAGAAAATCCAGCAAGTTATATTTTTTCGTATAAATTCTTTGGAAATATGTGGGGGATTGTAAGTAAATTTTTTTTGAAAACATAAAAACTTTCTTCTTGCTCTGGCTCTCCCTCACGTTTTGCTTCTTTCTTTTACTTCTTTAACTAATTAATAAGTTTGGTTTTGTTCTTTTATTTCCCCACTAATAATTTGTTGATGTTAATTAATTTGTTGATTCATGTACCCTCTATTTAAGATAGGAAAGGCTTGTTTAATCCTGGGAAAACATTTCACACCGTTGAAATAGTTTCTTAGGACAGTGCCCAGCACGACTCAAGTATTAATTTTCTGCACTAATGTTTAAATATCATCGTAGTAATTTTCATCTAATTTTCAGGACTACTATTTTGTTAAATAATAAGTTATATTATTATTGTGAAATTTTAATTAGTTCCCCAACAGTTTCAAACTTTGTTTCCACTCCATAGTTAATGCATCTGCTCTCCATATTTTAGTTGATTAAAATGGACCCCAAAGTAAAGAAAATCACTTAGCAAACTACAAGTATAATGTAAAAAAACAAAAGAAAAATGTAAGAAAAGAGACAACTGTTAACAGAAAGCAACTTACATAAACTATTACAATTACATCAATTCCCTTTCTTTTCAACACGCTAACAGAAATACACAAAAACACCTCATACATAGAGAAAAACTTTGATATCTCCGAATCATATCATATTATACTAAAAGTGGAAACATCAAAATGAAAATTTGAAACACCTTTTTACCCTTCAAAACACTATTTCTATTTATTTTTTTACAAAACCAAATATATATTCTAATAACTAATTAGATATTGATGAAATCAGTTTTAAACGTTCAATGTGCATTAAATTATTTAATGATAGAATTAAGTAAGATATGTGAATGAGAATTGTAACACCCCGCTACTTGAAAGAACTAGAATTAGAAAGAAACCATTTTTGGAAATAATCAAATTTGGAAAGTTTGTTAAGCTAAGTATGAGTTTTGGGGTCAACTTCAAATGATCATAACTCCTAACACAGGATGAGTTAGGTGGGCTACAAGATACCATATGAAAGTTCATTAAATTATCTTTCCAACGCCACCAAGTTTGCTCATTTTTGAGTTCGTATGAAGGTGATATGCCCATTTGAAATCGGGCTGTCTGAATAAGGAAAGTCAAGCCCGGATTTTAGAAGGGTATTTTGGTCTTTTCATCACCCAATTAACTTAATTCATTTTTTAATTAGGGGTCTAAATAAAATTGGTTCAGTTTACGCACTCAAATTACATGCTAGGGTTTTGGAGAAAAGAACTCAAGAGAACAAAAGAAGAGAAAGGTCAAGATTGGTCGATTTCTTTAGGAATTGATTGCGGATTTCACCAAGTATTCAACCCTACGAGGTATGTGAGTTCACATAGCATTGGGTTTGTTCACCCACGAGCCAAACATGTTTATTTCAGCATGAATTCATCCTAAAAAGGTTGAAAGTTAGATGTTCTCGATGTGTGTTCTTGAATTTGCTTTCGTTCTTGAATTGCGCTGAGATTGAGGAGTTCTTAAGATAGTTGTGTCGACTATTAGAGTTGTTTTGAGTTAGATCCTTGTGTAAATGTATTGGGTATATGAATCTAAAGGGAAATTGAGAAAAAGAATTGAATTAAATTGAATTAAGGTCAGAAAACGAGAAGAAAATTCGTCAGGAAATCACCTGGGGAGGGCCTGGCGCGGCGCTCCCTACTGTGCCAGGGAGGCTGGGGCGGCGCGCCAGCAGTGCGCCCGAAACCAGTCCCAGAACGTTGGGGCTGGCTCCCTGCTCCACCAACGCGCCTGGGACGTCTGCCCCCACCTATTTTTCATCGCTTAACCCGTCTAAGTTCTCTTAAAGTGTCCTATCACTTCCTATCAATTTTAACTACTCTAAATGACTTATAAACATCTAGAAATCATCCGTAAACATGAATTATAACCTTGAATCTATAAATTCAAATTCAAGGAAAGTTAAGAGCCAAGTCTAGAGAGCTCGTAGAGTCATTTCAAAATTCTTTTATAAATATTTTAAACTTGTTTTAAAGACGTGAGCATTGAGTAGATTAAGACTAAGAGTGAAGTTCATTTCTTCAAATGATTATAGGGGAACTAAGTATTCCCAAGAGTTAAAATGTTTTCACATTTAAACAAGAAAGGAAATACGGATTTCCAAGAGAGCTTTTGAGCTAGTTTTTGAGTAATAATCTCAAACCACAGAAAGAGTTATATTTTTAAACATATGAGCTGAGTATATTTTGGGAGTAGTATTGAGCACCGATATAGGGACGAGTTTATAATAACTCAAGTCTCCATAAACCATGTAGCCATCGTGGGTAGAAAGGGTCATACTTTTTAGATGATTCCTTAATGCTTTCTAGCATAGACTAGTGGATACACTTAGTTGAGGCGTTCTATATCCCGACAAGTTATAGGACAGTTCTGGCCGCGTGGGCGAGACGTTGTATCATCACATAGCTCATAGTAATGGTTGTCGATTAGAGAAACTCACACATAAGTATATTTCTTTATTATATATATATATATATATTCATTGAGTTGTTATTGTATTTTTCAATACATTGAGTTGTTATTGTATTTTTCAATACATTGAGTTGCTACCTATTGTTTAAATGCTTTATATAAACTACATCTTTACTATTGGTTATTTATACATTGAGTTAAGTATCCATGAGTTGAGTAAAGATGAGGTAAGTGTTTCTTTCAGAATTCAGTTCAAGCTTATGTCATGTTTAGTTTTCCCCTCGCATGCTCATACATTCAATGTACTGATGACATTTGGCCTGCATCATTTTATGATGCAGATACAGGTAATCAGGATCAGCATCTAGCGCCTCGTTGATCCAGTCGAGCACTCAGAGTCAGTTGGTGAGCCTCCTTGCTTTCCGGAGGATCCCCTTTTTACATTTTTTTTTAGCATTTTCAGTTGTTAGGATGATCGGGTGTATTTTCCTGACATCCCTCATAGTTTAGAGGCTTCATAGACAGTTAGTTACTTGTTCTTTAGTCTTTCCATTTTCAGTTGTTTATGTTAAGACTCGAGTTGCCACTTTGGCTAAGTTGAATGTCTATTTCTAAAACATTCTAAGTTTAGTTGAGACAGTTGAGTTTATATTGCCTTTGAATTCTCTTATTAATGCTTAATGTCTTCCGCTGAGAGTCTAGTCAGGCCATGGGTTCGCTTAGGGCCAGCAATGGTTCTTGAGTGCCAGTCCCGCCTAGGGTGTAGACTCAGGGCATGACAAACTTGGTATCAGAGCACAGAGTTCAAGAGTCCTAGGGAGTCTATGAAGCCGTATCTGTAGAGTCCTAGTTATCGGTGTGAAGCACGCCACATCTATAATTAGGAGCCTGTAACATTTAGGAACTATCTCACTTTTTTCATACTCATTTCATACGATAGAGTTCATCTCTATAAAGTCTCTTTCTAACTCGTGCTTGTTCGTGTCTTTCAGTTGATCATGCCTCCACGAAGAGCTGTCTGAGGTCGTCCTGCTAGGAGGAATGTCGAGGAACAAGGGGTACCTAATGCACCTGAAGTGCAACCCCAAGAAGAGGTCACCAATGCTGAGTTTCGTGAGGCCATCCGGCTGTTGAGCCAAGTTGTGACCAACCAAGCTGGGCAACAAAGAGAGAATCGTCAGGAAGGGGCTGATACTTCTAGGATTCGTGAGTTCTTAAGGATGAATCCTCCAAACTTCACAGGTTCAAGCATCTCTGAGGATCCGGAAAATTTTGTTGAGGAGCTTTAGAAGGTTTTGGAGATTATGCACGTCACCAATGCTAAGAGAGTGGAATTAGTTGCATACCAACTGAAGGGTGTCGCTAGAATCTGGTTTGATCAATGGAAGAAGGGTAGAGCTGAGGGTGCACCGAATGTGAGTTGGGCTATGTTTGAGGAGGCTTTCTTGGGGCGTTTCTTTCCCTGTGAACTGAGAGAAGCAAAGGTACGAGAATTCCTTACCCTTAAGCAGGAATCTATGAGTGTTCATGAGTACAGTCTGAAGTTCACCCAACTTTCCCATTATGCTCCAGAGATGGTTGCGGATAAGAGGAGTAGGATGAGTCTATTTGTCGCTGGGTTGTCTCATCTGTCAAGTAAGAAAGGCAAGGCAGCTATGCTAATAGGTGATATGGACATAGCGAGGTTGATGATTCATGTGCAGCAGGTTGAGGAGGATAAGCTGAGGGATAGAGAAGAGTTCAGGAAAAACAAAGGCTAAGACATTTGGGAATGAGTCCGGGCAGCAGAAGAGTAATGTGAACCGATCTTCGTTCCAACAAAAGAAAAAGGGACCTGCTCCATCATCTACTAGTGCATCTGCACCTAGGAACAAAGGTGAGTACAATAGTCAGAATTCACAGTATTTCAGATCTATACTTGCACAGTCTCAGGGTAGTGTGGCACAAGGAGGTAACTGGGCTCTTGCATGTGCTAAGTGTGGTAGGATCACCCCGGGAAGTGTCGTGATGGCTCTACTGGTTGCTTCAAGTGTGGTCAAGAGGGCCATTTCATGAAAGAGTGTCCAAAGAACAGGCAGAGCAGTGGAAATAGGGGTAATAGAGCCCAATCTTCTTCAGTTGCTCCACCAGACAGAGCTGCACCTAGAGGAGCTACTTCAGGAACTGGCAGAGGAGCAAACCGCCTATATGCTATCACTAGTCGCCAAGAGCGAGAGGATTCTCCAGATGTTGTCACTGGTATGATCAAATTTTTTACTTATGATGTTTATACTTTGCTAGATCCAGGAGCGAGTCTATTTTTTGTGACTCCTTATGTTGCGATGGATTTTGATGTTCTTCCTGAGCAACTTCTTAAGCCCTTCAGTATTTATACACTTGTTGGTGAGTCTATTCTAGCTGAGAGAGTTTATCGTGATTGTACAATTTTCGTCAAACACAAGAGCACCATGGCTGACTTAGTTGAGTTAGATATGGTAGATTTCGATGTCATTCTAGGTATGGACTGGCTTCATGCCTGTTATGCCTTAGTCGATTGTAGAACTCGAGTAGTCAAGTTCCAGTTTCCTAATGAGCCAGTTATAGAGTGGAAGAGTAGTTCAGCAGTGCCTAAGGGTCGTTTTATTTCGTACCTTAAGGTGAGAAAGTTAGTTTCCAAGGGTTGTGTCTATCACTTAGTCCGAGTTAATGACTCTGATGGTCATCTTACCTGTCTCCTACGCTATGCTCTCAACTGGATCAATCGTTTTATCCTGATTTATTGAAGAGGTGCCCTATGGAACATGTTTTATGGAATTGAACTCTTTATTCCATATTTCTTTTCTTACTGATTGAATGAAACTTATGTAATCGATCATGATGGGATCAACCTCCTATTCAGTCAGTTTCAGTTGTTAGTAAGTTTCCAGAAGTCTTTGTAGACGATCTTCCTGGAGTCCCTCCTGAGAGAGAAATAGACTTCGGTATAGATATTCTTCCCGATACTCGTCCTATCTCTATTCCTCCATATAGAATAGAACCAGCAGAGTTGAAAGAGTTAAAAGAGCAGTTGAAAGATCTCCTAGAGAAAGGTTTTATTCAACCAAGTGTCTCACCTTGGGGCGCTCCGGTCTTATTTGTGAGAAAGAAAGATGGTTCTCTTAGAATGTGTATAGATTACCGTCAGTTGAATAAGGTTACTACCAAGAATAAGTATCCTCTTCCGAGAATTGATGATCTCTTCGATCGATTTCAGGGTGCCACTTGTTTTTCGAAAATTGACCTCAGATTTGGCTACCATCACTTGAGAGTAAGAGAAAGTGATATCCTGTCACGACCCAAAATAGACTTGATGGCACTCGTCTTATCCCACCAAGACAAGTCAGCCTAATACCCAATTAATACGGTGAATGCGGAAGTAAAAACAAGAAAAAGAAATTGACACCATCTACTAATGCGGAAATCATAATCAACTCAAAATAAAACCCCAAAACCTGGTAGTCACGTGTACAAGCCTCTAATGTATTACAATGGATTTAAAAGAAAAACACAAGTCTCAAATGATGTTGTCACTAAAGTAGAACAAGATCATAGACAGGAGTAAGAAGGTCCGCTGAGATGACAAGCAGCTTCCTCACAAACCTCCATAAGAAGCCTCGGACAAGAAGAGAAGAGAAAGTATCACGAAGGTCCGGACTAGTAACCTACAAAAATGTAGAAGCAAGGGGTGAGTACCAAACCACACGGTACTCAGCAAGTAAACTTCTAAACATATGCTAAGGGAATAGGATACGGGTACTCCTTAAACCCCAACTGAACCTCCACAACTACAATCTGCATAAAACCAGCCCAACCTAACAGTTCACAATTTATAAAGCACACAGCACAATAATCTAACAATTTCATATTCGCAACAACAGGCTAAATATTCATCAATCACAGGTTTCATAGAAAGGCACTCACAAGATCAGCAACACACAATATTAAGCTCACCAATGATAAAGATGTGCAATGCAATGAAATGCAATGTCAAGTATAGTCATGCATGTCTGACCTAATGATACACACCCATTGTCTCGCAACCTGGGACCCATAGAAGACATATATTTCCATGCATCCATCGCGGCATGCGACACGACCCTCCATATATAGTATCCATCGCAGTGCGCGACACGTCCCTCGAAATATAGTATCCATTGCAGCGTGCGACACGTCCCTCGAAATATAGTATCCGTCGCAGCGCGCGACACGTCTTTCAAAATATAGTATCCATCGCAGCGCACGACACGTCCCTCGAAATGGTACATCCTCTTATCACAACTATGTCTCAGAGCCAATGCAAATGACATGTTCACATAAATAATGAGGAGATGACCATTTTCATGACAATGCATAATTCACAACAACACAATTTTGATACAACATCAACGATTGATCAATAAGCCTTTCAAATCATTCTCAAACATCACATACAAATAATTAATCACATTGTCTTTTATTACCTCTTTTCCATAATTAAAATTATTCAACATGGTCAAATCAACCCATCACCAATCCACATTAATCCCCAACACATACCACAAGAAAATACATGATTCTATGCACTTAGCAAGGGTTTAGAAATCCACTTGCCTCAAATAGTTGAACAATTACTCCAGAACTTGAGCCTTCCCCTTTCGTTGGACTTTCAAATCAATACAATCTATTCAAATAAAATAATCACAATAAGATTTCAAAACTAACAACACCCATATTACTATGTGTCTAGTCTAGACTCAAAAACTCACTCAAATATATAATCAAGTTCCTAATTTTGATGCCAAATAACAAGTCAACTCTTATATTTCCAAATTTCAAATCTAAGGTTAAGTTAAAATGTCTCCAATATCATAAATCTAATAATATTCATATAATTCTAATGATATCATATGATATAGTACCATTAGTATTTAATTACTTATCTCAATATGCCAAAACTTGAATTATAACTTGATAACTATAAGTGAAACCAAAACCAAACCCATAACCTCTATTCTTACTTACGGATCACTGACCATAACCTTAATTAATTTGCATGATTTACAAGAAAAAAAATTGTCCTATCATTCGAAAAAGTAAACAAGATGTTATACATGTATGAATATTTTGTTGTGAGTTTAATTTAATTACACAATGATTGGCATCAAAACTTCACAAGAATTGATACAAAACTTTTCTCAAAGTTAAATCAGTACTCATATACGATAATTAAGCTCTCAACTCAATTTCTCTCCTTTCTCTTTCCCCATCCATGATTATAATAATATGAATCATCATTAATTACATTATAACATCTATGCATATTCACAATTGCACAAATTAAGGTGTTGTCACTTATTACCTTGGTGAAAAGTAGTGGGTTCCTATGCCGGCTGCTTTCGACGTCCACAGGTAAGTTTCTCCGTCCCTTTTCTTTTGTTTTCTTTCTTTTATCTAATTAAAATAATTATGTATTAAATGTGACAAATCCTAGTAACTTATTTTAAATAATTATGAATCAAATAGCATAAGGTGTTAAATAAATTATGGACTTAGCCAATTAACTAATTACTAAAATTAAATATTTAAAATTTACCCGCTAATTAATAACTGTAGTTGAACGAGTAATTCAAAATTCCCATTAAAAATTTACGTAAATGGTCCTTTATGAAAGAGAGAGGACTAGTTCTCAAAATAGCCTAACGGGTCATTACATTATCCACCACTAAAAATCATGTTCGTCCTCGAACATAATGACGAAGAAGTAGGAAGAATAACTATGTTACCGAAATTCTAAGTCATGATCTTCTAGAGTCAGTGTTCATCTCTCCAAGTGAGCTTATCGTTAAAACCATTCCATCAAGATCAACTATTAAGAACTAAACTTACGAATCAAACTTTGGAAGATCTACAAATCAAGAGTGATTATCAAGCCACAAACTAACTCATGAACTCAATCTAAACTCAAACCCATTGGACCTTAACACAACCATCATGACAAATCTTTTCTCACATAACCAATATAACATTCTGAATCAATACTGATTACAACCAAAAGTGAAATTTAACCTACCACCATACACTCATAATGCACAAACCATCACAGATCTTATCAAGATTTCCTTTGCACAACAGAATCTTTTCACGAGCTTAAGTTATAAATATCCGACCTTTAAACATTGGGTACTCATCAAGGGAGAATCAAACTTTCCTAACCCAAAGAAGAAAATGGTCAAGTAACTAAACAGCGAGCGATACACCCAAACATACAGAACCTCTAACAACACTATCTGAACACTAGATAAGTAGTTGTATTATAGACAATCTTTAAAAATGGTAGAACTAGACCCAATGGTCCCCACATTCAATCACATAGCCAAAACGTGACCCCGACGACAAGATAAATATTAAGACGGTCGGACAGCTGTGACTATTCATGGTAACTCTTCTCTCATGAGCAAAGTTGTGCATGTAGAACCACTGGAATACTTCAACTACTTTAAGAAAACACCAAATATGTCATATCTAAAACGATCAAGTCTTTCCAAGCATCCTATCCTACCAAGAGGACATCGCAGGATCGGTACACCCGATCTACCACTAGGGATCCACCCACAGAAGTGAAAACACATGTGGCATAAGTAGTGAATCATACTTCAAATCATGTCCAAAATGAAGTAAGTGGTCACATAAGAATATACGGAAGCAAGGTCGAATAACATAAGATACTCCTTCCATAGTGCCCATATAAATAAAATTTCATTCATCTGACTACATCTCTCGATTTTTAGCCATCTACAATCAACCAGTCTGATCCCCATTATAATATTACAAATATTAGATTCATCAAACCCCACATACTTCTCACATTACTACATTGAAGCTAACACTCATAATACCAATAAATATCATAACTACATCAGCCATTTACCTTACTCTTAAATTGTCACTTGTATCAAAGTCTTCTTAGCAAACACATTGTAGCCTCTAAAAATTCCAAAATATGGCTCCCTCTCTTTCCATTTAAGCATTACATAACAGATATGAGTCACACTTAAGACTGATAGAACTAATTCCAAATCTAATAGTACTTTTCCATCGAGGTACAATAATTGAATCACACCCAAAGTAAACTCCACACAAGTTTCACATACCATGCTTTAACTGTCATTCCAAACCATCACATACCTCATGCCAACACTTAGAGAGATCTTTGGTCACCCCAATTATTCTATATACTATGAGCACATAATCTCTATTTACCATCACGTATCTATGTAACACATCACAACAGATGTGCAGTTCCATCAACAAAGTATTTTCAATCTCCTCAAAATCCTCATTAACCATGTAGAACTGTAGTTCAATACTGTTGCATATCCATAAGTTATCTATCATAATTTGAACAATCTAACTCGACATAACCCTATAGAATCATCCACACCTCATTGTTTGTCACCCAACTAAAACTCCATCTTTATAAAGGTAGATGATAAACCCCTAGTAAGTCTATGCCGAACCAGTTCACATCTCATAGTCATATCTTAATTCAAAGGCAAAAATCCATATAACCTTCAATTTTGAACCAAGGGTATATAAGAGAAGTTTGATTCCTTCACTTTTCTTATATTCTTCTTATGACGCAAAATTCTAAATATCTTGAACTCTTCAATACACTAGACGCTTTTCCCTTTGGTTGACTTGCTTACCAATCTTATTCTTTTGCCAACAACACATGGCATGTTACCTCATACTCTAAACCAACACCTTTAAGTGAAAACCTTCCTAAGGTCCTTTAACAATCAAAAGTAACAAACTTTATGACCCAAACCATGCAAAAGTTCTTTTAAATGCTCAATATCCAATGCAATTGATCATTTCTTACCTTACCAATCCATATCTTAAAAAAACATACTACCACGAATATAGACTTACAATGAAAAACTTAAATTCGGATTCCAACCGTACTAGTCACCAAACTCGAAACCACAAAAGAACTTATAATCACCACACTCGAAACCACAAAAGAACTTATAATCACCACACTCGAGTCGAATGTCTGTAGAATTCTTTCTTAAATCTTATCAAATAGTTTTTAACCCATATAAATGACACGTAACACTATTACCATAACCAGAGAAAAGAGATGGAACCACATGTCTCTGAACCCTATTCTCCACTCTCTGTAAAGATACATTTTTGGTCCTTGCAATCAAAGTAAATATTCTTGCTCTCTCCTCCTTTCGAAGGCTTCACTACATCCCACCAATTCTTTCCATTATAACTCTAGCTCCTTTCAATTCTATTCGAGTGGTGTCCCAACACCTCATACAACTTTGCATAAAACCACACTACTCACCAAATAGTAGCAAACCATAACCTTAGATACTAAAAAGTCATCATTACCATACAAAATCCTTTTAACCAACAAACCTTATCATGTAGTTGCGTTCCAATCATAATTTATCACGGACTCTTATTACCATCATGCTCAGTTAGCCCTTTCCATCACCACGAAGTCAACCTTATTATCAACATGACACCATAAACCCACTTATACCAATAAAATCCAATGGACTAACCCAATTTCATATGCATTTTATTGCTAAAATCCTCAATTGCCTTCACATAAGTATATTCAATGAGACTTATTTTACCCATAAGATTGACATTTCAATATCTATTCACTCCCTTGGACCTTAAGATGAAACCACCACCCATTTAAAATCCTTGAGATACACTTCATAACCAAAACACATTAATACCGTACCAAAGATCCACCGCTAAAATCTTCCTTATAAACAATTTTTAACCTTATTATTTGTAGTAACAAAGAAGTTGGCTTCTCAAATATAGATACAATATCGAATCTCATTATACAAGCATGTGATACAACTGATAACCCTTAAGTAGGTAGTATTCATACTTGACAATCGACGTACCCACTTCTATATACCACTCATACCACATCGTGAATGTTTGTTAGATCCACCACTAGAACACCTCATACCTATCGAAAAGATTGTACCCAAATAGCATACATATTTCTATCCGTTGAATAGCTGCAAAACATTATCAAATATGTTCAGTTTCTATCCTAATCGATATGCATTCTTCTTAGATCAAGTCGATAACAGAAGTAACACACTCCATAACTCTAACCAAGTAAGCATCGATACTATTGTAGTAGTCGTATCATGACCTTCTTTGGTATACACTCAATCTATGAAATCACAAAAGAGATTTTGAACTTAATTGGTGTAATATCATTCTCATCATTTGTTAAGTAACTCATACCTGTTATGACAACTTTACTAACTGTATTTTTCAAAGTTTCAGTGTTCATTATCTAGCAAACTCTTTAATCATTCCACTTCTAATTTTCGAACCACTTCAGATAATGACTATACCACATAACTATTGTTCCCGCTACTGGGTAACTAACCGAAAAAAGATAATACGTTCATGAATCCCCTCAAACAACTGTTCAACCTCATATTTATTTATCCTCAAAGTGCATCACCAAATCATAACCTCACACAATTTCTTCGAATCGCTGAACATTATGAATCTGACCACATCATTTTCATAAGTATATCATTTCAACCTTAGTACCAGATCTAACATCCAAGCCATACACGACACCAACTACTCACATGAGGAACTATACACGAGTAATCACATAATACAGAGAGAGAGTGGAATGAAAAGATACAAATCAAAACAGACAAATGATGCACGATAAAGATTCAAAAAGTGAAGATTTTTCCTAATAGTCACTATAGCCTCTCGAAGATAAGTACAGACGTCTCCATACCGATCCTCGACACTTTACTTAGACTTGGCCTGTCTACACGTGAGACCTATGAACCTGGGGCTCTGATACCATTTTATCACGATCCAAAATGGATGTGATGGCTCTCGTCTTATCCCACCAAGACAAGTCAGCCTAATACCTAATTAATACAGTGAATGCGGAAGTAAAAATTAAAAAAAAATTGACACCATCTACTAATGCGGAAATCATAATCAACTCAAAATAAAACCTCAAAACCTGGTAGTCACGTGTACAAGCCTCTAATGTATTACAATGGATTTGAAAGAAAAATACAAGTCTCAAATGATGTTGTCACTAAAGTAGAACAAGATCATAAACAGGAGTAAGAAGGTTCGCAATGCAATGAAATGCAATGTCAAGTATAGTGATGCATGTCTGACCTAATGATACACACCTGATGTCTCTCAGTTCGGGAACCATGGGGGACATATTTGTCCATGCATCCATCGCGGTGTGCGACATGACCCTCGATATATATTATCCACCACGGCGCGTGACACGTCCCTCGAAATAAAGTATCCGTTGCGGCACGCGACACATTCCTCGAATTGGTACATCCTTTTATCACATAACAATTATCACAACCATGTCTCAGAGCCAATGCAAATGACATGTTCACATAAATAATGAGGAGATGACCATTTTCATGACAATGCACAATTCACAACAACACAATCGTGATACAACATCAACAATTGATCAATAAGTCTTTCAAATCATTCTCAAACATCACATACCAATAATTAATCACATTGTCTTTTATTACCCCTTTTCCATCATAAGAATTATTCAACATGGTCAAATCAACCCATCACCAATTCCCATTACTCCCCAACACATACCACAAGGAAATACACGATTCTATGCACTTAGCAAGGGTTTAGAAATCCACTTGCCTCAAATAATCGAACAATTACTCCAAAACTTGAGCTTTCCTCTTTCGTTGGACTTCCAAATCAATACAATCTATTCAAATAAAATAATCACAATAAGATTTCAAAACTAACAACACCCATATTACTATGTGTCTAGTCTAAACTCAAAAACTCACTCAAATATATAATCAACTTTCTAATCTTGATGCCAAATAACAAGTCAACTCTCATATTTCCAAATTTCAAATCTAAGGTTAAGTTCAAATGTCTCCAATATCATATATCTAATAATATTCATATAATTCTAATATAATATAGTACCATTAGTATTTAATTACTTATCTCAATATGCCAAAACTTAAATTATAACTTGATAACTATAAGTGAAACCAAAACCAAACCCATAACCTCTATTCTTACTTACAGATCACTGACCATAACCTTAATTAATTTGCATGATTTACAAGAAAATATTTTTTCCTATCATTTGAAAACAGTAAACAAGATGTTATACATGTATGAATATTTTATTGTGAGTTTAACTTAATTTCACAATGATTGGCATCAAAACTTCACAAGAATTGATACAAGACTTTTCTCAAATTTAAATTAGTACTCATATATGATAATTAAGCTCTTCACTCAATTTCGCTCCTTTCTCTTTCCCCATCCATGATTATAATAATATAAATAATCCTTAATTACATTATAACATCTATGCATATTCACAATGGCACAGATTAAGGTGTTGTCACTTATTACCTGGGTGAAAAGTAGTTGGTTCCTATGCCGGCGGCTTCTTTCGTCGTCTACAGGTAAGTTTCTCCGTCCCTTTTCTCTTTTTCTTTCGTTTATCCAATTAAAATAATTATGTATTAAATGTGACAAACCCTAGTAACTTATTTTAAATAAATATGAATCAAATAGTATAGGGTGTTAAATAAATTATGGACTTAGCCCATTAATTAATTACTAAAATTAAATATTTAAAATTTACCCGCTAATTAAATAACTGTATTTGAACGAGTAATTCAAAATTCCCATTAAAAATTTACGTAAAGGGTCATTTATGAAAGAGAGAGGACTTGTTCTCAAAATAGCCTAACGGGTCATTACATATCCCTAAGACAGCTTTCAGGGCCCGTTATGGTCATTATTAATTCCTAGTTATGTCCTTTGGGTTGACCAATGCTCCTGCAGCATTCATGGACCTTATGAACAGAGTATTCAAGCATTATTTAGATATGTTTGTTATCGTATTCATCGATGACATTCTAAGCTATTCAAGGAATGAGGAAGACCATGCTAGTCATCTCAGAATAGTCCTTCAAACTCTGAAGGAAAAGGAGTTATATGCTAAGTTTTTTAAGTGTGAATTTTGGCTTGAGTCTGTGGCATTCTTAGGCCATATTGTTTCCGATGAGGTAATTAGAGTTGATACTCAAAAGATAGAGGCAGTGCAGAACTAGCATAGACCCACGTCTCCAATTGATATTAGGAGTTTCTTGGGGTTGGCTGGTTATTATAGAAGGTTCGTTGAGGGGTTCTCATCTATTTCATCTCATTTGACTAAGTTAACTCATAAAACAGTTAAGTTTCAATGGTCTGAAGCTTGTGAGAGAAGCTTTCAGGAATTGAAAAAAAGGTTGACTACTGCCCCAGTATTGACCTTACCAGAGGGTACGCAAGGCTTTGTGGTTTCTTGTGATGCGTCCAGAGTTGGTTTGGGTTGTGTGTTAATGCAGAATGGCAAAGTTATAGCATGCAGAATGGCAAAGTTATAGCTTATGCCTCCAGACAACTTAAGGTTCACAAGAGAAATTACCCAACCCATGATCTAGAGTTGGCTGTCGTAGTATTTGCTTTGAAAATATGGCGTCATTATCTTTATGGGGTTCATGTGGATGTGTTCACTAATCAGAAGAGTCTTCAGTATGTGTTTAGTCAGAAAGAGCTTAATCTCAGACAGAGAAGGTGGTTAGAGTTACTCAAGGATTATGACATGAGTATTCTCTATCACCCAGGTAAGGCTAATGTTGTTTCTGATGCCTCGAGTAGATTGTCTATGGGTAGTATTGCTCATTTTGAGGAAGATAAGAAAGAGTTAGCTAAAGATGTGCACAGACTTGCGTGATTAGGAGTTAGTTTGATGGATTCCAGCGAAGGAAGAGTAGTGGTGATGAATGAGGCTGAATCATCATTATATCTGAAGTAAAAGAGAAACAAGACCAAGATCCCATTTTGCTTGAATTGAAGGCAAATGTTCATAAGCAAAAAGTGATGGCTTTTGAACAAGGGGGAGATGGTGTATTGAGGTATCAAGGTAGATTGTGTATACCGAAGGTGGATGAACTCCAAGAGAGAATCATGGAGGAAGCTCATACCTCCAGATATTATATCCATCCGGGTTATTGCAGAGTTTGTTGCTAAGTGTCTGAATTGCCAACAAGTTAAAGTAGAGCACCAGAGTCCCAGTGGTATGGCTCAGAATATAGAAATTCCGGAATGGAAGTGGGAGATGATTAATATGGACTTTATTACAGGTTTGTCGCGGTCTCGCAGGCAACATGATTCCATTTGGGTAATTGTAGATCGAATGACTAAATCAGCCCACTTTTTGCCGGTAAATACTATCCATTCAGCAGAGGATTATGCCAAGTTATATCTTCAAGAGGTAGTTATACTTCATGGAGTTCCGGTGTCGATTATTTCAGATAGAGGTGCACAATTCGCTGCACAGTTTTGGAAGTCATTCCAGAAAGGTTTGCGTTCAAAGGTGAACTTGAGTACTGTTTTTCATCCTCAGACTGATGGTCAAGCAGAGCGCACTATTCAGAATTTAGAAGATATATTGAGGGCTTGTATGATCGATTTCAAGGGTAAATGGGATGATCACCTACCTCTCATAGAGTTTGCTTACAACAATAGTTACCACTCTAGCATCCAAATGGCTCCGTATGAGGCTCTTTATGGGAGAAGATGCAGATCTCCTATTGGATGGTTTGAAGCTGGTGAAGCTGGGTTGATAGGACCAGACTTAGTTTATAAAGCTATGGAGAAAGTGAAGGTTATTCAAGAGAGATTGAAAACAGCGCAGAGTCGTTAGAAATCCTATATAGATGTTAGGAGAAGAGACTTAGAGTTCGAAGTAGATGATTGGGTTTAATTGAAAGTTTCACCCATGAAGGGTGTCATGAGATTTGGTAAGAAGGTGAAACTTAGTCCCCGATATATTGGTCCTTACAGAATATCCAAGAGGATTGGCAATGTAGCTTATGAGTTAGAAATAGCACAAGAGTTAGCAGCAGTTTATCCGGTATTCCACATTTCTATGTTGAAGAAGTGTATGGGCGATCCTTCATTTATCATACCTACTGAAGACATTGGTATTAAGGATAGCTTATCTTATGAGGAGATTCTTGTTCAGATTCTAGATCGTCAAGTTCGCTAGTTGAGGACCAAAGAAGTAGCGTCAGTCAAAGTTCTGTGGAGAAATCTGTCACGACCCGAGTCTACACCCTAGACGTGGCCGGCACTCGAGAACCATTGTTGGTCCCAAGTGAACCCTCATCCTGGCTGACTACAAGCGGAAGACTAACTCAATCGTACAAAAGCTTAAAAACTGAATAAAAATTCATGAAACTAAAATACAAAGCTTTAACTCAAATGATTTACTCAGAATATAAATAGAATATTCAACTCGCCATAAAATAGGCAACTTAAGTCTTTAAAACATTTAACAAAATAAATAAACAGACTTCTGAAACTATATTGTCTATCTATGAAGTCTCTAAATGACAAAGATGGAAGTCGGGACAAGACCCACGACATCCTGAAAAAACTAAAAGTAAATGGAATCCTTCGGAAGCAAGGAGGCTCACCATAGCTAACTCGAACTGCATGCGGTATCAACGAAACGCATGTTGATGATCCTGAGTACATGTGTCTGCATCATGAAATGATGCAGCCCAAATGGCTCAGTACATGGAATGTACGAGCATGTAAGGGGAATTCTAAAGCATTAACACAAGCTTGAACTGGTGGAAAAGAAACATACTTACCTCTTCTCAACTTACTCAACTCAACTCAACTCAAAGAAACATAGTTCAACTCAATGATAAGATATTCAACTCAGTGAAATAAGGCTCAACTCAAGAATAAGATAATCGACTCTAGGTACTCAACTCTGGATACTCAACTCAACTATTTTCAATATAAAGACGAAATAAAGGTGCAGTATAAAGAAAAGCTTTAAAACATGAAGATAATAACTCAGTGTATTGAAAAACACACAATAACTCAGTTTGAATATGAAAATACAAGTAACTCTGTGTATATAAGAATACAAAATATCTTTGTGGGAGTTTCTATAACCGACAACCATCTCTATGAGCTTAAGTGATGGTATAACGTTTTGCCTCATGCTGACAGGGCCGTCCTATACCTTGTCGGGGGTTATAGAACCTAACTCACTAAGTGGATCCACTAGTCTATGCTAAAAATCATTAAGGAATCATCTAAAAAGTATGACCTTTTCTACCCACATTGGCTACATGGTTTATGGGGGCTGTGAGTTATCTGAACTCTCCCCCATATCGGTGCTCAATACTACTCCCAAAATATACTAGCTCATAT